>SNQJ01S0150702.1:0-23199 GCA_010110895.2 Picea sitchensis
GATAGAGACTATAAAGAGCCTACAAAGAGATGTGAAAAGTTATAAGACTGATAATGAGAGACTTATGAAGGCTAAAGAAGAACAATATGGATTCAACACCAAGATATTATAGAGCTTAGATATAATAGAGAAGAAAATGGATAAGAACACCGAGTCAAGAAAGTTCATGAGTCATTTATCTCATGCCAAAAGGAAATAATTTATAAGTGTGAGTAGACATCATCATCACTCACTAGGCACTCAACTAGAAGGGCATACAACAATATGAGTATATCACCTGTCAGGGAGAATAAGAGGAGGTCTAGGGTGGATGAACTACAAGGACAAATGGATAAGATTAAATCTCTTATCTTGGATGGTGAGCACAAGAAATATGAGGATGAAGAGACTTGGCTATTGGGAATGAGGAAACACTTTTAGTTGCACAATTATTACTCACTAGTAGAAGGAAGATTTGTCATCTACCAGTTGAAGGGAAAAACATCAATCTGGTGGGACTATCTTGTGAAAATACAACACATTTATGAGAAGAATATCACTTGGAAGTAGTTCAAGAAGTACTTTCAGAAGAAATGCTTGACAAAGCATTATTATGATAGAAAGATGAAGGATTTCTTTGAACTCAATCTTGGGAGTATGACTATGGATGAATATGAAAGAAGATTCTTGGAATTGTTGAAGTATGTTGAATTCATCGAAGATGAACAAGTCAAGATTCAAAGGTTTCTGAGTGGGATACCATCAATGTTCAGTGACAAGATACAATATAATGATCCCAAGACATTGGATGAAGCAATAAGGAGAGCCAAGCACCTCTATGATCAGCATAGAGGAAGACCAAAATTACACAAGGATTGGGAAGATAAGATGGAGCAAAGAAAGAAAGGAAACAAACCACTCTACTTCAAAAATAATTCCCAAGGGCAGCTAGCTCATAATGAGTCTTGAATGTCATAAACATTGGGAAAAAGACCAAGGAAACATCCCATGAAATGTTAGGGTTGTGAAGGAGATCATATGTACATAGATTGCCCTCATAGAGGTGAGAAAATGAGGATTGTTCACAATGTACAACATGTTGAAACAATTGAGGACATGGGCAGAAGTATGCCAAGGATATATGCAGCTCTGTCAATAAGAAAGTTGAATTTCAATATCACATGATTGAAGTAGAAATTAAGATCAATGATCAACCTATTGGTATTTTGATTGATTCAGGAGCTAGTCATAGTCATATAGATCCTAAGATGGTGGAAAGATTATGTTTGAAAAGAAACAAGCTTGGAAAACCTTGGTTTATTCAATTAGTGACATGATCTAAAATAATAATTAATGATATGATCAAGGATTGTCCAATGGACATGAATGGATTGCGTACAAAGACCAATTTGAACATCATACCTTTGAGATCATATGAATTCCTAATTGGTATGGATTGGTTGGAGAAGTATCATGATGTCCTAGATTTCTATAATAAAGCATTTACTTTCTTGGATAAAGAAGGAAACTTGAGGACAATTCAAGGCATTCCAAGAGCAGTAACCCTTACAGAAGTTTCAACCTTGCAATTGAAGAAAAGATTAAGGAAAGGATGCCAAATATTTGTAGTGCATATGGAGGAGGAACCTAAGGATAAAGTCCCAAGCATTGAATACTATGCATTCTTTAAAGCATCGAAGATGTATTTAGAGAGATACCATGGTTTCCACTGGAAATAGATATTGATTTCTCTATTAATTTGATGCCTGGACCTGCATTGGTGTCCAAGACTCCTTATAGGATGAGTACACCAGAATTGAAGGAATTACAAATGAAACTTGAAGACCTCTTAAAGAAGGGGTATATGTGCCCAAGTGTGTCTCCTTAGGGTGCCCCAGTATTATTTTCCAAAAATAAAGATGGTACCTTGAGATTATGTATTGACTTTAGGCAGTTGAACAAGGTGACTGCAAAGAACAAGTATCCTTTTCCAAGGATAGATGATCTATTTGATCAGTTGCAAGATGAAAATATATTCTCCAATATTGACCTCATATCATGCTATCATCAAGTAAGAATCAAAGAAGATGATATCAACAAGACTACTTTCAGAACAATATATGGTCATTATGAGTTTACGGTGGTGCCTTTTGGGTTGTCAATTGCACTACTTGTCTTTATGTGTTTGATGAATGATGTTTTTAGAAATTACTTGGATACATTTGTCATTGTCTTTCTGGATGACATTATTATCTACTCAAAATCTGAAGAAGAGCATGAGAAACGCTTAAGGATAGTACTAAAAGTGTCGAGGAAACATCGGTTGAATGCAAAATTGAGCAAGTGCTCACTCTATCGAAGGAAGATACATTATTTGGGCCATATCATTTCAGAGGAAGGGATATTTGTAGATCCTAAAAAGATAAGATCCATTGAGGGGTGGCCAGTACCAAAAAATATCTCAGAGGTGAGATCTATCATGGGACTTTTTGGATACTATAGAAAATTCATTGAGGTTTTTCAAAGATTGCTCACCTAATCACTTCCTTGCAAAAGAAGGGTGTAAGATTTGAATGGACTATTGAATGTGAAAGAAGTTTTTAGAACTTGAAATACTTATTGACAAATGCACCTATCTTAAATATTGTTGATCCTAATAAATAATTAGTTGTGTGTGCTAATGCATGCAAAGAAGGACTTGGTGGAGTCCTTAGTCAAAATGGGCATGTGATATGCTATGATTCAAGAAAATTAAAGGAGCATGAGAGACATTATGCTACTCATGATTTAGAATTGGAAGTTATAGTGCATTCCTTGAATATGTGGAGGCACTTTCTTAGGGGAAGAAGATTTGAATTGAGGACAAGCCATAGTGGTCTGAAGTATTTGTTTGGACAACCAACTCTGAATGCTAGGCAAACCAGATGGCTGGAATTTGTTTGTGAATACGACTTTGATATAAAGAACATCAAAGGAAAAGAGAACAAGGTGGATGATGCACTTAGAAAAAGGGTGCATGAGATGCAAGCTACATCCATTAGTATGTACAAATCATATTTGAAATACAAAATTTTAGAGGTTGCAAAATTAGATCAGCAGTGCATGGAAATAAAGGAAAATTTACAACCAGCTATTTTGCAGCAAAAAACTAAAGACTATGAGTTGAGAGATGATGGAACCCTCTTGTATAAAGAAAAAAATTATGTACCTGCTTTTCAAGATCTAAGGAATATGATATTAAGAGAGATGCATAATGTGCCTTATGTTGGGCACCTGAGATACTAGAAAACAACTATATCTTTCCAAAGCCAGTATTACTGTCTAGGTATGAAAAAATAAGTGGATGATTACATAGCCAGATGTCTTAAATGTCAGAAGGTAAAGGTTGAGCATATACATCCAACTGTTTTGCTACAATCATTTCCTATTCCTGAGTGGAAATAGGAAGCGGTGACAATTGATTTCATCACCAATCTACCCAGAACAATGAAGCAACATGACTCCATCATGGTGGTGGTGGATAAGATCACCAAAGTTGCTCATTTTATTCTAGTAAAGTTGACTCATAAGGAAACTAATATTGCAAATATCTATATGAGATAAATTTCCAGGCTTCATGGTGTACCTAAGGCAATAGTTTCAGACAAAGATCCCAAATTTACATCAAAATTTTGGAAGGGATTATTTAAAGGATTTGGGACCCATTTGAACTTTAGCACAACATATCGCCCATAATTTGATGGAAAAACAAAGAAAATCAATCAAGTGAGTTGAAGATATGTTAATAATGTATGTGATGGATAAACCATCAAAATGGGAAGACAATTTACACTTAATCGAGTTTTCCTATAATAATGGGTATCAAGCATCTTTGAAGATGAGCCCATTTGAGACATTATATGGCAGAAAGTGAAATACCCTAGTAAGCTGTGACAACCTAGCAGATAGAGCAGTGGTCGGGACAAAATTTCTCAGAGAAATGGAAGATCAGGCGATGAATATTAAACATAATTTAAAGGATACCCAAGATAGATAGAAACTCTATGCATATATGAACATAACTCATAGAGAGTTCAAAGTGGGTGACCATGTATTTCTAAAAGTGAAGGATGAGAGAAGCTCATTGAAATTGGGGAATTTTTCAAAGCTTGTAACAAGATACTGTGGACCCTTTGAAATCTTAGAGACGATTGGTAATGTTGCATACATTCTTGCATTACCTGCATCCATGTGCATTCATAATGTATTCCATGTGCCTTTGTTTAAAAAGTATGTGCTTGATGCTAATCATATAATTGATTGGAATGTGATTTGGGTGGGACAAGAAGGAGACTTCTGAGTACATCTTGTGTGCATATTGTATTAGAAGGTCAAGTAGCTCTGGAATCAAGCCATCGAGCTAGTAAAGGTCTAGTGGACCTGTTACAGTCTTGAAGATGCAACATGGGAATATGAAGATGCCATGCGGGAAGAGTACCCATTCCCTTTTGGATCTTTTTGAAGAATTTTACGTGTACATGTGTACATAATGCATAAGCAAAACAAAGGGAAATGTAATACCCCTAGGCTAAATCCCAAGATGTAATTGGACACGTAGGATGGTGAGCTAGGATATTTTGGGCCTAAGTGCCATGGTGTCATATGTTTTGTGGCCAGAGTTCCTATATGATTACAAGATATTTTTAATTTGTATCATTCATATGAATAAGAAAAACATCGATGCTATAGAACATTCAGACAAAAGAGTATGGGGGACTAAGAACTCCACTAGAGGAAAGGGGGATGTGGGTCTAATACTAAGAGATAATCCAAGGGGTATTAAGTCAAGGAAATATGATTTTAATATATAATCTAAGTTCCGAGAGTGGGGGAATGTATACAAGTGGAGCTTATGAAGCTTCTAGAAGACAAGTGTCCAGTAGGGGACACAAATATATATTGGGAAAATTAGTGTATTTTCATGGAATTTCGTCATTCTATTCTCGTATATGGTATGGGGAAAGCTCTGGGGAGCGACATCGATAACAGGGTACTAAGATTTTTGGAATTGAAGATGGGATTGATAGGCCCATGTAAGCTAAAGAAGCAAGTTGTTGGGGCCATGGGTGATCTATGTCTGTTTTGAGAGAACCGTTGAAGACTATTTGTTGGTGCACTAAGAAATAGTTGCATGGCTATGAGACTTTCTGTATGTCCTGTTGTTGAAGCCCCAGAAGGGAAGTGGGGCAGTCGAAGGACTGTTGAGTAGAGAAAGGGCACACTTCCTAGGGTGGCACATGCATGTGGGAAATGAGATTTTGTAGGCTAGTTGCAATAGTTGACACCTTGACTTGAGATTAATTGTTGAGTATAGACTATAGTATGGTCTAGAAAGCCTTCCCTAGTGGAGTTCTAGTATCAACTCAGGGATGACCTACTACTGAAAGTTTATGAGTAGCAGAGTCTATGGTTGGGAGGAACGTTTTAGGTCTACACACAGTTGGTGATTTACATAAAAGATAAGTGTTCTTATGTGAAATTACATGTTGTTTACTATGTATAATGTATTTAATTTGTTGTTTTATTTGTTTATATATTCAATCATGGTTTATATATGTTGTAGAACTGCATGTGTGTTCATATGTAGGGCATTTTAAGTTAATGAGATGATATCTGAGATGTTTCAGACTTGTTGATGGTAGAAATTATCATCCTAATATATCAAAACTGTAAAGGTAGTAATTGTAAGAAAATATATAAATCTAATGAATGAAAATAAAATAACTGGTGTCACATGGCTAACCTGCATGGCTAGGGACGTGCCACTGTTGTATCGGTAATGGGGATCGTTACAAGAAAAATGAAATTGATAAATTTGTTCAGGAATTGCTAGAGGCGGGTGTTTTCTTTCCTAGTACCAAACCTTATTCTTCCCTTGTATTCTTCTTGTTAATTTTTAGTGAGCTATTGCTCATGTAATCCTTTTAAATTTTTCTGTCAACAATTACTTCAACCATAACTACTGCAACAACCAAGAGCACAAGAAGAATATCCATGCACAATAACATAAGATGTATCCTGGGAAACCCTTCTCAACAAGGGAAGAAAACCCAGCCAAATCCTTTGTTATATTCTTCAAGAGAAAGACTTCCCACACCATCACCAAAAATTAGCACACAAGAGGGTGCTGCAATTCTCATAATTTTAGACCACAAATTATGAAATCATGAGATGACAGAATGATAAGTGTGTTTCCTCAATGGGGATTAACCTTTATTTATATAAGACTTGTTGCATTAAGTGATGTGTCTATTGGCACAATAGGGCCGACCTCAATCAATCAAAACAAAATTAATAATTTTCATATTAATTATCTTTTATTATGATTATTATTATTATTAATTATCTTTTACATTTATTATTAATCACATTAAGGTGGGGTCGACCTGTACCCTTTACATAACAATTAAGTTTACAGGTAGGTCTGAATCTTGAACAACATATAGCAAAGGATCTGATACACCCACTAGTGCTCATCCACTAGGGGCACATCCATATGGATGTCATATCTTTGGCTCACTGCATTACATAGATGAACCAGATATTCACACGTTCACTTGTGCTCGTCCACAAGAACGTCCACTCTACATATTTTATTTCCCACTGCCACCAATAGGAGAATCATCTGGAGTCTTCTCGTCAACTCTGTTGCTCAAAGGAGGCTATCACATCATCTTCATTTCTGTTCTCATGACGATGTGCCCAACACTTTTGGGATTTCACACATTCACCTTATGCTTAGCCACAGGCACGTCCTAACTCAACAGATCGCTTTTCCACCGGATAATAATCTAGATTTCTTCTCACTCACGTCATGGAGGAGGTCATCTCTACGTTCCTATCTCTGTCCTGGGCAAGAACCACAAACCCTTCTTAGGGGATTTCTCTTAGGTTTGTAAGCTGAGAGAAAGGATTCACATAGATGCAATGATCCTCACCTCAGAGGTTTGTAAGATGGAGAATGTCTCACATAGTTGCATTCATCAACACTCCCTCTTAGCTAGGGAGGCATTATTTATCATGCCAAGTCTCACACAGATGTATTTTGAATTTTATCTTGGTTGGAGTTATCAACACTCCCTCTCAACTAGCGAGCCATTATTCACGAGTTTAATTTGGTGAAGATATCTACAATATTCTCATGTGAAGGAAGGTACTGCATGTGTACGATTTTCATCTGCATCCTATATTTGAAAAAAGGATATTTCATCTCATCGTATTTCGATCCATCAGGAAACATTGGGTTCTCAAGGAGCTTTTCTCACGACTTTTGGTTATCATCATGGGATCCATCTCATGGTCAAGTAAATATGTCAGAAGCTTGTGAAGTCACATTTATTTGCACACTCGATGCTTATATACCTTTCCTCTATAGTACTCAAGGCCATAGAGTTTTGTTTCCTACTTCATTAGGAAACCATGACAAACTTTACAGTAGAATATCAACCAGATGTGTTCTTCTAGTCCACTGTACTTTATGCTCAATCTGAATCGACATATACTGCAAATTCAAGTTCACACTGGAGGCATATCTCAAGCCATATCCAATTGTGCTTCATATATATCTCAATGCATTATTTGTTGTTATTTAGTTATTCTATCTCGGCTGACTCATGAAATGACTAAACACATTTACTACATGGCATGAATCAAGTCTGGTGTTAACCAGATACATCAATGATCCAATCAGTTGCGGATCAATATTTGTCTGAATCATCATAAATATTTTTCTTTAAATCCATCATGGTGGATTTTTCTTCTTGTCATACTGAACTTACTTAATATTCGTCACTGTATATTTTCCTTTCTCAAGAAAAATCTTATCAATCCTCTGTCATACTTCTTGTCCAAGAATTAGTCCATCATACTCATATCCTTCATATCGAAATCAAAATTAAAATATTATTTGTATCCAATCAACAAGACCTTTTGAATAAGTTATCAAAATCAGACTCTCTTCACTAACATGGATCAAGTGCCTCATCATAGGCAACTCCCTCGGTTTGTGAAAAACCTCTAGCTATAGATATTTCTTTGTATTTCTCGACACTTCTATCAGTTGTATGCTTGATCTTATAGATCCACTATGGAAGTCATCACATGATTTCCTTCTAATCTCTGAACATATTAACTAGAGCAACTAGATCAGCTGGAATAATGTTTGTCTCCCTTTGAACTGTTGAATGGGGAGAAGGCATTGTCTCACTGTCAATCTCCATTCAAGATTCTCTAGATCTTTGAAAGGCTATCTATTCTGTAGTTCTGTTTTTCAAAATCCGGTGAAAAACTATTGTTATGAACATATGTTGTTTCATGCATGCTTCTGCCCATAGAATCATATAAGGATTCTAATCATGCATCATTGCATGGGTTTCCTCAATGATGGTTCTATTCTTCATTTTTTCTCAGATAGTTTTGACTCCCTCTGAGTCAAGTGGCTCCCTCTGAAGAATAAATGTCTTCCTTTGGTGTTAACCTATCTGGAACAAGAAAACAAGAGGAACCAAAACAAGAATATATCCTAAAGGAGAATAATGAGTACATATCTAGAATTAAAAAAATTTAAGGATTGTTTGTAATGTAGAAAACTCTAGAAACATAGGTTAGAGGAATGATGATTACAACAATCAAACCTGGGGTCTTCACTTCTAGTGTGTTGTTCCTCTGAATGCACTGAGATCCCTCTGGATCCATGAATTCAACAAAAACAACGGTTCCTTCCTCCTGCAATTTCTCTCATGACAATGATACAAATAATATATACATACAAGTTCACACCTGAGAGTGTACACCAATGGAGGTTCTCCTTATTTACCTTGTAGCCATTTATACTTTGGTCTAGTAGCAATTTTCTGCATGCTCAAGACAGACCTCAGACTTGATCCTTTTATACCTTAGAGACTCCTTCAGATTCTAAATGTGTAAATGTTCAGTTTCTCCAGAATTGTAAGTGTATCTTCTATATATATTTCTTCTGTGAATGTACTCACACTTCATTTTGCATGGAAACTACCAACAATAACTGAGTGTTTCCTTCAACAAGTTGATCCAAGGTAGTGACACAAACTGAAGGAGATATCTCGTCCTCAAGTATGAAATTACCATCCACCAAGTAGGTCTCAACATCCCATATATTAACAGTCATACCATCAAATACAGTTGCAATTTTATTGCCACCATTGGCTAAATAATTCATTTTTACTGGACTTTTACCAACTCTAATCAGGCCCATGTAGTGACATGAGACCTCTTCTATTTTATAGTTTGCATCACTGTTGTGTCATGAAACCTTCTCATTGTTGACATAAGGAAAATATAATTTTGTAGGTATTACAACAGTCCTTAAAATTAATGAATTTGGCAAGCGATCATGCTTTTTAGGAAGACTATCGTGGGGGTTATTCTGGTTGTAGTAGCCTTGAAATTCATAAAAAATTCAAACTCTGGCTCAGTTATATGTTGCCATAGGTCTGTGGTTTTATTACTTAGCGGTTGTCCTGAAAGGGTTGATGGTTACGGTTGTTCTCTTCTCATCTAGCAGGCTAGTCCACCAAGGGATAAGTGGTTGCCCCCTATGTTGTTCCATAATTTTGGTCCACCCAAAATGAGTGGCTGTCTTTGTAGCAAATTACCGGGAATTGACATATTTTGTGTATCCCATGTC
The DNA here is from genome assembly GCA_010110895.2 of Picea sitchensis. Classification (NCBI taxonomy): domain Eukaryota; kingdom Viridiplantae; phylum Streptophyta; class Pinopsida; order Pinales; family Pinaceae; genus Picea; species Picea sitchensis. The sequence goes on from SNQJ01S0150702.1 coordinate 9,683, forward strand.
TTTTTATAACAATCTTGTTTCCACAGAAAATTTTAGGAGGGATCTGGTTCTTTCTATTACCATTGAAAATACACCACAGAAAATTTAGAAGGGGTCTAACCCTTTTTCTTCACCACAAAATTTTTACCATAGAATTTTCAAAACATGGGTCCGGTCCTTTCCTTTTAGGTTGCGACAACCTTAGAGACCTATGGCCAGTTTAAGGAAGGTTACCATAGGGTTGAGGAGGGGTCAACCTTTATTTTCTTCATGCTTTAGGGGTCCAACCCTTCTCCATATACCATGGTTTCTATTAAGGGTTTTTTGTGGCAGTTTTGAAAGGCATGTGGCCACCTCATTTTGACAGTCATCCCTTCTTCCCATACACTCCAGAAAATTAAAAAATGAAGCAATCTCCTCATCATTTGCTGCAGTCTCTTCATATTATGTCACAGGAAGTTAAGAGGGGTCTGACCCTCTTCTCTTCAAATTAATAGTAAGGTTTTGGCGGATTCTACCCTCAATTTCTAATGTGCAATGGTCTTCTTCAAGCTTGCTCTGATACCATGCTATTTTTTAGTGAGCTATAGCTCATGTAATCCTTTTAAATTTTTCTGTCAACAATTACTTCAACCATAACTACTGCAACAACCAAGATCACAAGAAGAAGATCCATGCATAAGAACACAAGATGTATCCTGGGAAACCATTCTCAACAAGGGAAGAAAACCCAGCGAAATCCTTTGTTATATTCTTCAAGAGAAAGACTTCCCACACCATCACCAAAAACTAGCACACAAGAGGGTGCTGCAATTCTCATAATTTCAGACCACAACTTCTGAAATCATGAGATGAAATAATGATAAGTGTGTTTCCTCAATGGGGATTCACCTTTATTTATATAAGACTTGTTACATCAAGTGATGTGTCTATTGGCACAATAGGGCCAACCTCAATCAATCAAAACATAATTAATAATTTCCATATTAATTATCTTTTATTTTTAATATTAATATTAATTATCTTTTACATTTATTATTAATCACATTAAGGTGGGGCTGATCTGTACCCTTTACATAACAATTAGGGTTACAGGTAGGTTTGACTCTTGAACAACATATAACAAAGGATCTAATACACCCACTAGTGCTCATCCACTAGGGGCACATCCATAGGGATGTCATATCTCTGGCTCGCTTCATTACACATATGAACCAGATCTTCACACGTTCACCTATGCTCGTCCACAGGCACGTCCACTCTATAGATATGCTTTTCCACTACCACCGACAGGAGAATCATCTTGAGTCTTCTCATCAACTCTGCTGCTTAGAGGAGGCTATCACATCATCTTTATTTCTGTTCTCATGACGATGTGCCCAACACTTTTGGGATTTTACACGTTCACCTTGTGCTCAGGCATAGGCACGCCCTAACTCAACAGATCGCTTTTCCATTGGATAATCATCTAAATTTCTTCTCACTCATGTCATGGAAGAGGTCATCTATGTGTTCCTAGCTCTGTCCCAAACAGGAACAACAAACCCTTCCTAGGGGATTTCGCTCAGGTTTGTAAGTTAAGAGAAAGGATTCACATAGCTGTAATGATCCACACCTCATAGGTTTGTACGCTGGAGAATTTCTCACATAGCTACATTCATCAACACTTATTACTCAAGAAAGAAGGAACCTGGCACATGTGTCCTGATTTTCGTGCCCTCAACAAAATCACAGTAAAAAACAAATTCCCCATTCATGTCATTGATGACCTTTTGGATGAATTGAGTGGGGCTAAGTACTTTACCAAACTTGATCTATGTTCTAGCTACCACCAGATACATATGAGAGAGGAATATATTCCCAAAACTTCATTTTTCACTCATGAGGGACACTATGAGTTCTTGGTCATGCCCTTTGGCCTGTGTAACACACCTTCCACTTTTCAAAGTCTCATGAATCATGTCTTCCGACCTTTCGTCCATAATTTTGTCTTATTTTTCTTTGATGATATTCTCATCTATAGTAAAACTTGGAAATCCCATATTGTCCATGTGGATCAAGTTCTATATTTACTGTCTAAGCACAAATTTTTTCTCAAACAACCTAAATGTTCTTTTGGAGCCTGTAAAGTGGAGTACTTGGGTCATATTGTCGACAAGTGTAACATCCCTTGGTCGGTGGCCCCAGCTGGGTAATTCTACGGAAGAAAACTTTGCTTTTCCTTTACTTCTCTGATACCATTTCTGTGACATTCTCGACCTTAAACAAAAGGCTAGGCCATGCCACCGAGTAACTTTGTGGAAATAATCACATATAAAACTTAATCGGAAGATAGAGATAATATATGGTATTCACAGATATAAATATATATCTATCTAATGAAATTAAACAAACGTCAATAATATACTCATACACATGTTCATGCGGAAGAAACATTAACACCTACATGCAACATATATATACATGCATTACTCATTAATTATAATGCAAATACAAATACACAGCATGCAATGAACAAATAATTGGTACTTATCTTTTAATAGGTGACCACCAACTGAGTGCAAACCTTCCACAAACCTCCCAGCCTTAGACCATGCTGCTCATCATGCTCAATAGTGGGTCACCCCTGAGTTGGGACTAAACTCCACCGGGCAAGGGAATTCTAGGCTTGGAAAGGACAACAAGGAAGTTGCACAGAACAATAGGAAGGATATTTTATCCCAAGAGCCACTTACGCCCACAACCCACATACCTCATTCCCCACACGCTTGCTCCACCCCAGGAGGGTACACCTTCACTAATACAAGTCCATCAACTACTACACCTCCCTTACCTTGGGCTTCAACAACAGGCTGGACTGGAAGTCTCAGATTACTTAGCTTCTACGGGACTCCCTCAAGGAGAACTCACTCCCCAACAAACTCTCTCACCTAGGAGAGTTTCTCACATGCTTGACAAACTTCTTCTTCAATTTAGATCTTATGTCAAATGGACATAGGTGATATCAACAATAGAATTCAGGTAACACACAAGTGAATTCAACCAAAGAAAATAGATATGGACATAAAATATGACAACAAACCAAGCTTAGCCAAAACTACGTTGGTAGAAACCACCAACCGCTACGACACAACATGACTCAGGAAAAATACAAGTTCGTCGGGCTTCACAGAAAATACGTAGGACAATTCCAGTGTCTGTAGGTTACACTAGTGTGTGCATCAGTGGGGAGTATGGCTCTCTTCCAGGGTGGCTAACCTCGTGAGAGTGTTGATGCAATGGTGAAGTATCGTGACAGTTGTAAGAATCGTGAGACTAGTGAGTGAGTGGGCCCTCAAAAAGATGACTTTCCCACTTAAAACTACATGTGCCTAGGTTGAAACATGTCTCCCTGAAGTTGCATGAGCTCCACTTAACAATCATCCCCCTTTCCCCCAGAAACTTAGGACAACGTGGTTATATCAAACTTAGATTCTAGGAAATAATATTATAATATTATTCCTTTATAGGTAATCCCTTTAGATTATCCCCTATTCCTAGACACTTAGCCCCTTCCCCACCTAGTGGAGCTTAGTTCCCCTTAACTCTTTCTTCGTGGAGGGTGTACAGGCATCAGTGTAATTTTATTAATGATATGCATGTATTTACATATACAAAATCAGGCTCATTGGCCTTAACATTTGGCTCACCATCCTAATAAACACATAAGTCTCTCAACTTATAACCACTCGACTCGCCAACCTATAAGAATAATTACAATTCAACAGGGGCTCGACCTTGGGGTGTTACAATCCCCTCCCCTTCTTTTTTCATTGTCCTCAGTGCAACTATTTACACAACAACAACAAGATTTCTAAAATCTTCAAAAAGATGCGGGTACTTTGCCCGCATAGCATCTTCATGCTCCCATTTTGTGTCCTTAGGACCGTACCAGGTCCACTGAACCTTTACAAGCTTTACGACTCGATTCCAGAGTGCCTTTCTCTTCTAGTATAGTATGTACACATGCTGCACTTGCAAAGTGCCTTCTTGTTCCATCTGGATCACATTCCAATCAATCACATGATTAGCATTAGGTATATACTTCTTGAGCAATGATACATAAAATACATTATGAACAGTCAAGGATGTAGGAAATGCAAGCATATAAACTATTGGTCCAATCCTTTCTAGGTTTTCAAATGGTCCACAAAATTTGGCTGCCAAATTGGAACAGCTTCCCAGCTTAAGGGAACTTCTATTGGCTTTCACCTTCCGGAAAACATGGTCACCCACTTTAAACTCTCTGTGGTTTCTGCCTTTGTCTTCATAACTTTTCTGTCTGTCTTGGGAAGCCTTCAAAGTCTGTTAAATATTTAGCATTTTCTCTTCCATTTCCTTGAGCAACTATGGCCCAACCACTGCCCTATCAATTGGATTTTCCCAACTTATTAGGGTGTTGCACTTTCTGCCATAAAGTGCTTCAAACAGGCTCATCTTCAATGATGCTTGATACCCATTGTTGTAGGAAAATTCTACCAAGTGTATATAATCTTCCCATTTATATGGTTTTTCCATCACATACATCCTTATAATGTCTTATATCACTTGGTTTACTCTTTATGTTTGTTCATTTGACTTAGGGTGATAGGCTGTGTTGAAGTTTAGGTTTGTTCCAAACCCCTCGAATAGTCCTCTCCAGAACTCTGAGGTAAACTTTGGGTCTCTGTCAGACACAATTGTCTTGGGAATACCGTGCATACATGCTACTTCCCTCGTATAGATATCAACAACGTTAGTTTCCTTGTGAGTGGTCTTCAATGGAATAAAATGAGCAACTTTAGTAAGCTTGTCCACTACTACCATGGTTGCATCATGTTGCTTACTTGTTCTGGGAAATCCTGTGATGAAATCCATTGTCACCACTTCCCACTTCCACTCAGGGATGGTTAACGACTGTAGAAAACCAACTGGGTGTCTATTCTCAACCTTTACCTTTTGACATTCCAAGCATTTGGAAATAAATTCAGCAACTTCCTTCTTCATGTCTGGCCAATAATATTGGCTTTTGATTGCTGAAATTATTTTTTGATATCCTAGGTGTCCTGCATAAGGTACATTGTGCAGTTAATTTAAAATCGCATTCTTCAATTTAGAATAGTTGGGTACATAAACTTTATTTATGTACAAGAGAATTCCATCAATTCCCAATTCGAAATCTTTAGCCTTCTACTGCATTTTACTTTGCTACAATTTTGTTACCAATTCTATGTACTATGAATCAACTTTGTAGCCTCAGAGATTATGTCTTGAAGATCTGTCTGATACATGCCGATGGTTGTAGCATGCATTTCATGCACTCTTCTGCTGAGTGCATCAACCACTTTGTTCTCCTTTCCTTTGATGTGCTTGATATCAAAGTCATATTCACAGAGGAATTCCAACCATCTTCTTTGCCTAACATTCAATGTAGGTTGATCAAACAAATACTTCAGACCACGATGGTATGTCCTGAGCTAAAAACTATTTCCCATGAGGTAATGTCTCCATTTATTTAGAGAGTGTACAATGGCTACCAACTCCAAATCGTGAGTGGCATAGATCCCTTCATGCTCTTTCAATTTTCTGGACTCAAAACATATCACAAACCCATTATGGATGAGGATTCCTCTTTGTCCTTCTTTACATGCGTCTGTGCAAACCATGAAATATTCATTCGGATCTGCAATCTTTAGAATTGGAGCACTAGTTAATCGTTGCTTCAATTGCTGGAAGCTTCTTTCACATTCTTCTACCCATTGAAATTTCTTCCCCTTCCTTTGCAAGGAAGTGATGGGGTGAGTGTTAGGCTCCAATCTACTGATGTAAATTAGAGTGCAAATGATTGTCAATCCGGTGTTTGTAAAACTTAGAGGTACATCCAAAATGTATGGATTTAGAGATAACTTTTATTCTTTAATGGGAATAAACCAAAACCTATTCTAAGAGATGAATATGGAAGAGATGCTAAGCTTTTGTTCAGAAGTCCTATTCATAAATCTCATGACAGTAATCGACAAATGTTTTCTTAAAGAGTATTAACAGTAAGCATTCAAAAAGATACTCGAACTAGTTCAAAGGCTTATCAATGCTAAAAAGACAAAACTCTTATTCAAGAGATGCATTCATTATCTTCTTTCATTCATTAGCAATTATCACCAATTCTTGTTAAATCAAAAGTACTGAAAGCGTAAATAACTCAAAAAGCATTCATGATTATCCTAATGCTTGAAAGCAAACCACACATTGAATTCTTATTCAAGAAATCATTCACAACATGAGTAAGGCTTAGAAACATTAAGCATATTAATTAACTATGGAATTCATCTAACTACAGCAAAGAATAAACTCATCTACAACAAGATCTGATCTAAAACATGTATCAAAGATTACTTGAAAAGAAAAGGAAGAGTGTATTAGTTTGGCAAAGGGGGCCCTCCAATGCTTCACTTGTACACTTGAGTTGTCTCAACTAAGAAGGATCTTCCAACAACATTCACATCATCATATCATAAACATTATCAAGAACAAAACGCAGAACTGATCTCAAGATTGCAAATTCCAAAGTTTCTTCATTCACATCAAAAGGGTGTCATACTAGTCTATGCCTTAAAGTATTTATACAAGAGTTTTGAAACTAATAATTCTAATAAATCTCCTAAAGATCATGATCAGATCCATAAAATATGCTAGGAAGGTCGAATACCCCCTTTAGATCCATTAAATATGAACAAATCCCAAGAAAATCTAAAACTGTCCATGATTTTAGGCTAAAACAGGGTATTTTCTACTGAAGTGGCCCTGTTTGACCAGCGTTGACCAGACACCTGGAAGGCTCAGATCTTGAAGATGATAGGTAATTATCCATCCTTGTACATCAAGGATCACGACCCAAGTCTCAGATTTCACTCAGCTATCCTGCAAGTACACGAACCTAGGAGCAATTATGGGATTTAGTCAAATCCTATAATTTCTGATAAATTTTCTATTTTAATGCCAAAAATTCGAAAACTCAATTCTTAAGCTAAAGAATGATAAATGTACCTTGCATAAGCTGTTTTATGGAAAATATGGAATGAAATGGAGGCAAAATGGATGGTTTTGGAGGCAAAAGTATAGTTTATAGAGTACAAAGGAAGCATAAAAATGTACTCAACAGTGAGCTATTCTCGAAAACCCTGTAATGAACCTTCTATAGTAGCCAACTAGATCCATCAAGGATCTGAATCCTCTTACATTTTTAGGTGTTTCCCACTCTTTAATGGCCTCAATCTTTTCAGGGTCCATGACTGCCCCTTCTTCCGATATGATATGCCCCAAATAATGAATTATGTTTTGATAAAATGAGCACTTGCTCAATTTGGCATACAAATGATGCTCTCTTACCACTTGAAACACCATCCTCAAATGATTCTCATTCTCTTCTTTTGAATTGGAATATACAAGGATGTCATCCATAAAGACAATGACAAACTTGTCCAAATATTCCCTGAAAATGCCATTCATTAAGCACATAAAAACAACGGGTGCATTTGATAACCCAAATGGCACCACTGTGAACTCATAATGATCGTACCTTGTTCTGAAGGCATTATTGTTGATGTCTTCCTCTTTAATCCTTACCCGATGGTATCCTGGCCTGATATCTATCTTCGAAAATATCTTTGCATCCTTCAATTGATCAAAGAGATCATCAATCCTTAGCAAAGGATACTTGTTCTTTATAGTCACTTTCTTCAACTGTTTGAAATCAATGCACAACCTCATTATTCCATCTTTCTTCTTTACGAACAAGACTAGGGCACCCCAAGCTGATACACTTGGGTGGATATACCCCTTCTTCAGAAGCTCTTCAAGATGCATTTGCAATTCCTTCAGCGCTGGTGTACTCATTCTGTAGGGAGTCTTTGACACTGGGGCTACTCTAGGCGTCAAATTTATAGAGAAATCAATATCTCTCTTTGGAGGTAGTCCTAGTACCTCCTTGAACACATCTTCAAAATCTTCCAGGAATACATGGTCCTCTAGAATTGGCACCTTATCCTTAGATGCTTCCTCCATATGAGCTGCAAATATTTGACAGCCTTTCCTGTAGCATTTCTTTAGCTGCATTGCTAAAATTTCTCTAATAGAAACTGCCCTAGGAATTCCTTGGACTTCTCTTTGATTTCCTTCCTCATACAAGCAAGTGAATGCCTTGTTATGGAAGTCTAAAATGGCATGGTGTTGGTCCAACTAGTCCATACCAATTAGGTAATCATATGATCCTAAAGGAAAGATATTCAGATATGCCTTGGTACTTAGTCCATTCATGCCCACTAGACATGATTTAACCGACTCAACAACTTTCCTCTTGGCTCCTGTAGCCAGCTGTACTAACCAAGATTTATCATGCTTGCTTCTTGGGAAGCATAATATTTCCACAACTTTAGGATCTATGTAACTATGACTAGCTCATGAGTCTATTAAAATAGTAAAGGCATGGTTATTGATCATACCTTCAACTTCAATCACATGTGATTGAAACTCAACTTGCTTGTTGTCTAGGGATGCATAGATTCTTGGTACTCTTATGCCCATGTCCTCCACTGTTTCATCTTGTTGAAAATTGTGAACATCTCTCACCTTGTCCTTTCTGTGAGGAAAATATCTATACCTATGATCTCCTTTACAACCCCAACACTCTATAGGTGTCTGCTTTGGCCTTTGCCCACCTACTTCAGCCATCCTGGGCTCTCTCAAAACCGGTTGTCCTTGAGGACTGTTCTTGAAAAATGGTGGTTTGTTTCCCTTCTGCCTTTGCTCCCTCTTAAACTTCTTCTTGTCTTCCCAAGATTTTTGGAAAGTAGGCTTCTCTTTTTGTTGATCATATAATCATTTTTCTCTCCTTATGGTTTCTTCCATAGTTTTAGGATCATCAGACTGGATCTTATCACTGATGACAGATGGCATTCCACTCAGATTCCTTTGAATCTTAACTGTCTCATCCTTGATGAAGGGAACATACTTCAATAACTCCAAGAATCTTCTTTCATACTCATCAATGGACAAACTTCCCAGCTTGAGTTCAAAGAACTCTTTCATTTGCTTGTCATAATACCTCTTAGTTAGGTACTTCCTTTCAAAATGTCTCTTGAATTCCCTCCATGTAACATTCTTCTCTCTGACGTGATGTACTTGCAAAAGTTGATCCCACCATATGCATGCCGTCTCTTTGAGTTGATAGATGGCAATTCTTCCTTCCGCATGAGAAGAATAATTATGCAGTTGAAAATACTTTCTCATGCCCAACAACCATGTCTTTGCATCTTCATCCTTATTGTGCTCCCCATCAAATGTAGGAGGTTTGATTTTGTTCATTTCCCCTCGTAGCTCATATTCCCCAGACCTCTTATGCTTCCTAACAAGGGATGGACTTGAGCTTCCATGTTCTCTCTTATTGGAATACCTCGGGGAGTGTTGGTGATGCCAACTAATACTTCTTGTTCTTTTGGGACTTCCATTTTTTCTTAAGCCACTCTCCTTATCCAATTTATTTTCTATTCTTGCCAGGCTCCGCATCAACTTCAAGTTGAATTCTCCATGTTGCTCCCTGGATTTCATGAGCTTTTTGTTATCTGCTCAGTGATTTTGTACATATTTCTGCAACTTTTTAATGATTTTCTTCATGTTCTCTTCTTTTTATATCTCTTCTCCATGCCCATTAGAGTTCGACCCTTCAACTCCCAAATGGACATCCATTCATCTCACTTCATCCTCCGAATTGTAAGCATCATGTGCCTCCTCCATGCTCTGCGCTATACAACAACTCGGTTCGGGCCATCAATTGTTAACTCTGCAAAAATGTGCAGTCAACCAAATTTTGTCAGGCTATCAATCTTTAATAATTTTCCATAGGAACTTAAACAATTTGTTTCAACAGAAAGAATATCAAAATCCATTTTCAGTAGGTTTGCGTTGATCAATAATCCCCATGATTCTATCTCTAAGCCTCGTTCTGTTCTACAACAATTCACATTCAGTGCTAGCCCCCTTTTCTTAATTCCTTGGTTCGCATGTGACCATAGCTGTGACCCAATGCTTATGATTTGGGCTCTTATCCGGAACCCTGAAACTTCGGGCTCCAGGCTTCGGCGGATTTCAAAGCACATCACAACAAATCTCTCGGAGTGTTAGATTGGCAAACTCACAAAGTAGGGTGGATCGACAGTCCACGTCTCCCAGCATCCAACGATTGATACTCACTATGGAACTCTGGGATTCGGGTTTCCGAGACTTCAGAGCTTTGGGGCTCTGGGACTTTAAATGATTCCACCTTTTCTCAATCCAAAACTCTCGAACCATGAGTCTCTGCATACTTCCACATCACTCCGATGACGTCATCACGTCACTTTACTTTGGTGTAATGGAACTTCGGGGGTTTCTTCCTCCCATTCCATCACAAGCCATTTCTTTCAGAGTGTCTAGTCTCCGAACTTCACAATTTGGTGCCACATGTCCACTGGGGCCCATGGTTTCCATCCTTGAACTAAAAGATACCGAAAATTCATATCAAACCTTATACTTTTCAAATTGCGGGGACATGGGTTGACGGTTTTTGAGTAACTTGTTGATTGTTCCACAATTGTCCCCACGCTGACACGTACACCTTAAGGGAAACCATGGTTTGGATTGTGGGACCGCCTTGTAGAATTATCTGTCGCACATATTCGATCTCCACAATACCGCCTGACCATCGATCTTGATAGATCATGATTAAATTTAATGCGGGCCCGATCTAGCTAAATTCTTCACCAAGTTTAACTACCTTGTGTCACATTCTAACTTCATTTCTATCTTACAAAGGTTCTTAACTCACTAACACGTGGCACACATCCCATGTGTCCACATCATCTTTAGTGACGTCAGCAGGCCACGTCACTTTGAGACTTCAGGCTTTAGAAGATTTCACCTTTGCGTATCCCATTTCTCTCGAACGTCGAACTCCCAAACTTTCTTACCTTCCTCTCTTGGCTTAACCCTATGGTTCTGATCCGTCCTTGGTCAAATCCAATGGTAAACACTCCCCCCCTGAATCTGCGGTGTAGATCCTCTTCAGGACTTTGAAACTTTGGCTTCAACCCTTTCTGCTCTATTACACATAAACTTTGCTAAAGTCGTGAAGTCTGAAGTACTTAGGGTTTAATCTCCATGCACCTTTCTCTAGATCTGACGGTTGTGAAGGATCCTCCTTCTCCCGAACATATCCCACAACCTAACTTCAAACCTTGCAGTTCCAAACCCATGGTTACTATAGTCTCTTTTATCTGCCGCCATTCCATAAACCATTATACCTCCTGAGCTTCATAACATGACCAAGGTATTCTCTTGGCACTCTAGAATGCTCTGAAATTCAATTTTGTCCCTTTCGACAACAATTCCCTCTGAAATCATGTCTCGCTAACCACTAACATGGCACATCCAAGCTCAGTGTCGAAACCTTGGCTCTGATACCAATTTGTAACGTCCCTCGGCCAGTGAACCCAGCTGTGTAACGCTACTAAAGCAACCTTTTCTTGTCCTTACTGCTCTGATACCATTTATGTGACATTCCTGGCCTTAAACAACATGACAGGCCATGCCACCGAGTAACTTTGCGGAAATAATCACATATAAAACTTAACCGGAAGATAGAGATAACATCTGGTATTCACACATATAAATATATATCTATCTAATGAAATTAAACAGACGTCAATACTCTACTCATACACATGTTCATGCAAAAGAAACATTAACACCTACATGCAACATATATATACATACATTACTCATTAATTATAATGAAAATACAAATACACATCATGCGGCAAACAAATAATTGGTACTTATCTTTTAATAGGTGATCACCAACTGTGTGTAAACCTTCCATGAACCTCTCAGCCTTAGACCACGCTACTCATCTTGTTCAACAGTGGGTCAACCCCCGAGCTGGGACTAAACTCCATCGGGAAAGGGAATTCTAGGCTTGGCAATGACAACAAGGAAGTTGCACAGAACAATAGGAAGGATCTTTTATCCCAGGAGACACTTATGCCCACAACCCATAGTCCCTCATTACCCACACGCTTGGTCCACCCCAGGAGGGTACACCTTCAATATTACAAGTCCATCTGCTACTACACCTCCCTTACCTTGGGCTTCAGCAACAAGCTGGACCGAAAGTCTCATAGTACTGTAGTTGCTACGAGACTCCCTCTAAGAGAACTCACTTCCCATCAAACTCTCTCACTGGGAGAGTTTCTCACAGGCCTGACAACCTGCTTCTTCAATTCATCTCTTATGTCAAACAGACACAGGTGATGTCAACAACAGAATTCGGGTAACACACAGGTGAAGTCAACCACAGAAAATGGGTATGGACACAAAATATGACAGCAAACCAAGATTAGCCAAAACTGCATTGGCAGCAACCGCCAAGCGCTACGACACAACACGAATCAGGAAAAATACAAGTTCGTCGAGCTTCACAGGAAATATGCAGGCAAAATCTAGTGTCTGCAGGTTACACTGGCACGTGCATCAGTGGGGAGTATGGCTCTCTTCTAGGGTGGTTAACCTCATGAGAGTGTTGTTGCAATGGTGAAGTATCGTGACAGTCGTGAGAATCGCGAGACTGGTGAGTGCGAACCCCCCCAACGAGCTAACTTTCTGACTTAAAACTTCATGCACCCAGGTTGACACATGTCTCCCTGAAGCTGCATGAGCTCCACTTAACACTCATCCCCCTTTCCCCCATGAACTTAGGACAACATGGTTATATCAAACCTTAGCTTCTAGGAAATAATAATATAATATTATTCCTTTAGAGGTAAGCCCTCTAGCTTAGCCCCTATTCCTAGACACTTAGCCCCTTCCCCACCTAGTGGAGCTTAGTCCCCCATAACTCTTTCTTCATGGAGGTTCTACACGCATCAGTGTAATTTGATTAATGATATGCATCTATTTACATATACAAAATCAGGCTCATTGGCCTTAGCATCAGGCTCACCATCCTAATAAACACATAAGTCTCTTAGCTTATAACCACTTGGCTTACTAGCCTATAAGCATAATTACAATTCAGCAGGGGCTCGACCTTGGGGTGTTACAACAAAGATGGTGTATGTGTGGATCCTAAGGAAATTGAAGTTATGAAGGATTGGATTTTCTTTAAAAATCCTAAAAGATTGTGTGGTTTCATGGGTTTAACAATCTATTATCACAATTTTGTTCAAAATTATGGTAAAATTGCAGCTCCTCTCACTACTCTCCTTAAAAATTATGTTTTCAGTTGGACTTTTTCAACTGATCAATACTTCCATGCCTTGAAAGATGCTTTATGCATGACTCTTGTCCTGGCACTGCCAGACTTCAACAAGACTTTTTTCCTAGAATGTGATGCTTCAGGGAAATGAATTAGGGAAGTCCTCATGCAAGATGACAAACCTTTTTCTTTCACTAGCAAATAAATTTCAAAGCGACAATTGGGAAAATCAACC
>SNQJ01S0150703.1:1868-14273 GCA_010110895.2 Picea sitchensis
AAAATTTTGGCGATTTTTAAGGTAAAATAATTTTATCCTATAGAATTTGGGCGAATCATTTTTAAAATAGCGAATCTCGTTTTTGGAAAAACCATGGAAAATTAGCCCATGAGCAAAATTTAGCCCCTAAAATCATCCCTGGACCTAGATAGGGTCCCCTTGGGAAACATTCCTTGACTTGGGGATTGTCTTACCCAATAGGGCACCATGACAACCCTCCCATACCTAAATTAGGAAAAACTTATAAGGTCTTTCATCATTTGTTTAGTTTGAAAAGTGGGGCTTTGATGCACATGTTTGGGTGGTTCTTGTATTAAATGTGGCTTACTTGGAATGATACTTGTGACTTGTGGACCCCTGGAGGGCGTACTTGTTTGTCTTTGTAGCAAGACCTTTCCCACATGATGGATGTTGGACCCCACATGAAGAAGACCATAGATGATGAACGTTGCACCTAGAGGACAGAGGCCATTACCTTTGGAGGCACCTTGTCATCATTGGAGGATGAGTTTGCAGCTTTGTCTACTTGGACATTGGCCTTTGGATGCCTAGGTCTTCACCTCTTAGCCCTTGACATTACCTTGGAGGATTGGGGTTTGATGGATGAGATGGTTCCAGAGGTGGATTGACACAAGGAGACCATGGCCGGGAACTTTGGGCATGACATATGGACTTTGGAGGCCCAACGTCTCCTTCACCATTCTTGACGTTGCACTTGGAGAGCCTATGTCACCCTCTTAGGGAATGACGTCACCCTTCTAGGGTTTTATTTCATGTAAAAAAATAAATTTTGTATATTGCAAGGGAAAATTTAAGAGTTCAGCCCCCTTATGTAGAGACATGACTTTTCATTGGAGTCTTTTGGGTGGCTAGGGTTTCCATATAAATATGGCTAGCCAAGTGTTGTGAGACACACATTATCCCACTAAAACTCTTGAGTTTTAGTGGGTACCCATCCTACCAAAATTTTGCAAGGTACTACTCATTACTTACCTTACTAGCTATTCATTTATAATATGAAGGTTTCTACACAGTCTTCAAAGTCAATTTGATGCAAATTTTAATTGTGAGTACAAAAATATATCGTATAAGCTCCTTCTTTATGTCCTCACAAGCCTTAAATATTTTATGGAACAAAATCGTCCACAACGATAAGCTTCAAAACCTTATCCATATGACCTAGATTATATATTGTCGGCCCTTTGCTTCTGACACTTCCCTGCTTCATATATCCCATATTTTTGATGATGATGCCTTTGCAACATCGTTGTCGGGAAATCACGATGGGAACATACCCCTCGAGACATATCTCCTAAAAGTCAATGATGATACTATTTCCTCGATAAACCATATCATTACGTAAATCTCAACGAGGGATTGGTCCTCAAATTCACACAAGGTAAAATACCTTGCTACATACTGGCTGGGTCCCAACCCCTCCTTTGCGTTATAATATAATCTAAATATGACTACCATTGATCAGTAGGTACGTATGTGGCAGTTTCTCAATGGCTCATCTTATTTAATGAAATCGTTTTCATTGTCGGGAGGCATTACAAACATGCTTTCTATTCTCCATCTGAGACGTGTCGAGGACGATATGTCTCAAGGAAAATCGTCGGAGATCTAACACTGATACGATTCAACGGTGCATATTAGTATATCACCCAATGATGACATCAAGGCCTTTAAAATTTAACCTTTTCCTTCAACCTTGTAACAATAAAACCTTCTCAAATACGATTCCATGAAAATAAGAGGGAGATATTTAACATAGAATACACAAATAACTAAAAATTAAAACCTTATAAACTCATCGCATACCTTCCCCCTTGGCACAAGTTTTGAGAATACTAAGACATAATGCATCATCATCAGAAGATATACTTATGATCTCTACCTATAAATCAAGTGCTTTAATAAAATCCGATGATGATATGATTGGAGGACTCTTCCCCCGATCGACTCTACCCTGATGACAACATGATCAAAAGACCTTTTACCTCGTTAATTTATCTCTTCTTCCATATGCCAATGGTAACAAACACTTGACTACCTCGAAGAAATTTAATGATGAAATGTACAAATCTAACCGAGTCGGATTTGTAACACGTCTGGTATTAATTGCATAGGGTTTGGGGGAAATTGAAAATATAAAAACAATGTTAAGACATAATTGACACTACACTGTTTGCAAAGATGATAAAACATGAACATCGTGCCTATACATAAGTTGGGTAAATTCCACTGAGAACTATTGGATTACTGAGAGGGGTGTGAATCAGTAATAGAGATTTTTAATCCTTTTAACCACAGTATGCAAGTGTTATTTATCTTTATGATCAATATAGCATTATCATCCAATAAGTGCAGAGTAATTAAACCATGAACAAATGAACAATCATACACATACACACTACACCAATATTTTTTACATGGAAACCCAATGCGGGAGAAAACCATGGAATGATTTTTCTTATTTGTATTTAAGAATTACATTCATTGGAAGCACTAAATTCCTTTGTTTTCCAGCTGCAACAGGAAGGAGGCTCCGATCCCCTATTTTCAGGCTACAACTTGAGGGAAGCTCCAACTCCCCAATTCTCTGTCTACAACCAGAAGGAGGCTACAACCCCCTATGTTCTTCGACTACAACCGAAAGGTGGATACAACCACCTATCCTTGCCCCGTCCAACCACCTTGAAATATAAATGTCAAATGTAGAAACTAAATATGTCACTGTCACAACCTGTTCTGTCAAATCTGTCACTAAGAAACCTGTGACTGTATACTCATCAACCAATCTGATCAGATCACATATACCTCAAACACTATACCAGAAGTTTGTAACTCAAACCATGTGCTAGAACCTTATTGTTATACAACCTCTATATGTACCAAGAACTTCAGCAACATACCTCAACCCAAAACCCTCAAACATGAACCAATACTAAACTTCAATAGATCTACCTCAGATCAATTCTACAGTAAGCCCTAAACTTCCAAGAGGGCATTCAATAGATTTACTAAGCAAACCCTCAACTAGATTCATAAATTCAACACTACACATATGAAAACCATGCCTTTTTTCTTCTTGTAGCATTCTGCTACCACGATTTTGTTGCTACGAGTCTACTGCCGCAATTTTTCTACCGCGGTTTTTTTGCCGTGGTTTTTTTGCTGCGATTTTTTTGCCACACTTTTCCTGCCGTGATTTTTCTGTCGCACTTTTCCTGCTGCAATTTTTATGCCACAGTTTTCCTGTCGTGATTTTTCTGCTGCTCGTTTTCTGCCGCACGTTTTCTACTACACTTTTATTGCCGCATTTTTTTTCCACACTTTTCTCTATCAATAATACCTGCTCAAATAACCTTTCACAAAATATGTATTCAATGATATTCAATAGGTGCTAATGGGATAGCCTTTCTCTCTTATTTATACTTCCATGTAGCTTCCTCAAGGGGTTACCTTCTAACCAACTTAACCCACTTTCCTTCTTTTAGGGATAACCTACTTCTAACCACTTGTCCACTTCTAACTCAGTTTGCTACAAATAGTATATTCTCCACTTCTAGTTGCAACTAAATTGATTTTAATTATTTTCTTATTGCAACAACTTAACCCATGACTAACTCCTAGTTTCACCCATTTGACTAGTCAACTTCTTCTAGGAGCTTCTAGAATTAATTTGACTTCTTTGACCTTCTAGATAAATCATGAGGGTTCTCCACTTCACCAAGCCATAACTCTCTAACCGTGAGGAGTTATGTGACGTTAAGCATATCACCGGAAATGTAATGAAATGTACTATCCATATAGAATAGTATTACCTGCAAATATATTAAACTTTATACCATTATACATGAATCAAACTAAAGTCCCTTAATCACATTGTTGGGGCTACCAAAATTTGCTACCGGACTTGCTTCAAGGGTTGAAATCAATGAAAACCGACCCAATTAATCAACAATACCCCCCTTTGGCATTGATGGAAACACTCTGATGCAATACTGAAGTCATATCGCTCATGCTCCCCATGTGACCATCGCTCCACCTTGAACCATGCCTCTGCGCTCTCTCTCCAAGCATCTAACTCTCTATCATGCATATGATAAATCTCTCCCCCTTTGACATAAATGGCAAAGGTAACTTCCCGTCCAAGGCTACTCCCCATAACTAAATTGTCCTTGGGGCTACTCCCCCTGACTGAACTCTTCCTAAAACTTCTCCCCCAACCTGAATTGTCCTCTTTATGGTGCTTCCTCGTGTAAATATAAGACATATAAGATAAGAATTCAAAAGCATTCATTTTGGAGTACCCATAGGCTGACATCTCATAACCCGTTACATAAACCCTAAAAATGATTTGCTGGATACACAAGCCCATAAAACAAGCGAGATCTCGCGATCTCCACTTCGCCTGGGTGCTCCATCTTTGACCAGCCTATTAAAGTCCCAAAAGTGGTCAAACACGACCAATGTTTCCTAAAAAATTGGTCAAGGGACAACATGCCCCCAACACTCACTTGTGACACATCCCGAGTCACTCAGATCTAGGCAGTGCTAATTCGAAGGCCTCTAGCTTAGGTAGAGCTGCCTCAACTTGCTTCTTTGATAGAGCCTCCTGCTCAACAAACTCCTGAATCACTTTTTCTGTAACAGGCCCTTCCAGGTGTTGTTCCACTATCACAACTACTTGGTCTGGCTGTGAGAATTGGCCTTCAATCTCTTCGAAAATCATGCAGGCTTTGTCCTGCACCGATTGGAGTCTCTGTGTCACCTCCATGACGTTTCTCTAGATGGAAGTAACCTACTGCTGGACGACGTGCTGCTCCTATGATTGCTTCATTTTTTCAACTACAGTAAGTAACTTCATCTACGCTTGCACAGTGGATGCCTGCTACTTCACCTCCTGTAGTTGTGCTTCAAGTTTCTTCAACTCTGGATCTTCTGCAAGGCGCTCATAGGTCTGTGCACTCCGGTCACTTAGTTTATTACACTCTGAGGTGATTGAACTGATTCTTTCTGATGCGCTTTTTGCGATTTCTTCCCTCTGATCATGCACTTCTTGCGGAGTGCTCAACACTGCTTGGAGCTCTAACTCCATTATCCTTGCTGGAAGCTACTGAATGGCTTCGACGAGCTTCCCCACTTGCATCTTGGTTGACTTTGGTTCTTTCTGTGCCAAGCCCGACATAGAGAAAAGTGCTTTAGTCACTGCCTCTTTTACCACAGTCTGATCTAGGAGTATCTGATCTTTTTCTTTCTGCATCTTCTCTTTGTCCTCCTCAAACATCGCCCTAATTTCATCTTTCTCCTGCTGTGCAACTCGAAGTTGTTCTAATACCTTCTCCTTTTCTTGCTTCATAGCTTCTGTAGCCTACTCCTTTTATTCTTGGACTCAATGAAGTTGATCCTCTATTGCATCTGCTAATATTAGTAATTGGGTGGGCTCATCCCCCAATTCTACAATTTTCGCTGAAGAAGGCACAATAGGTACTGCGTGGATCGAATGGATAGCTTGTTGTATGTCCTTGAGATCCTTTTTTATTCTTTAATATAGTGTTTCTTGCTTTGCTTCACGTCTCTACAAGATATCCTCTGAGGAGTCTTCTACGGCTGCGATGATGAGATCGACATCATCCACTATGAGAACATTCTTTGACTGAGGGTTATTTTCTCGGGTCTTCTTTCGTGCTGAGGGTTTTTGTGGGGAAACCTTCCTTTTCTTCGATGTATTGGCCTCTGTAGGGGGATCCTTTGGCGATGTAAATTTTCCTTTGTCTTTCTTTTCTCCTTCTTCCCCTCCTTCTTCTTGGTTTACTTCATCTTCTCCTCCTCTTGCAGGTGAGTTAGGCCTACTTTCCTCTAAGGCATTGTCCTCCTCATCGATTTCTATGTTCTTCACTTCCTCCTTTTTCCTCTTTTTCTTCACGCTAGCCTGTCCATCATGTTGAACTCGGGTGACCAATGGATTTCCCATGATGTTGGGGTCAGAGGGTTCTGCATATTCCACCAGTAAAAGGAAATTTGTTGGCCATTCTTTGGTGATCTCCTCCATGTCTTCGTCGGTCAGCTTGTAATAGGAATGAAACTCCTCCTTACTTTCATCCCTATGCGTAGTGATATAAATAATGTGTTGATCTGCACGAAACTTCGCTGACAACCTGTACTGATGCAAAGTGTTGGGTGTTATTCATGGGAATGCTTCAATAGCATGCTTCAGCTATAGGTAGTAAGCATGGAATGCCATGTTTGATTGCCACTGATTTTCCATATCATTTGTATACCACAAGGTGGAGAACCTTGCGTCCAACGACTCCGATGGCTCCACTTTCAGGAAGGCTTCTCCTTCCGAAAATTTCCAAGCGAAAAATGCGATCAATATCAGTAGCCAACTAAAATGAAAATCATATCCTTGATCTTGCGCTTCGCGACAGTCCTTCTCCAACTCGTTGACGAGGTAGCTCGTCCAGTTCATTTGCATTCCTTCTACACACTTCCCAGCGAGGTCTACTACAAATTCAGTGACCTGTGTTGGACGGTCCTTTTTGACGAGATTACCAACTATAAGATGACAAGCTAGGCGCACTTCACCATCTTGGATGGAGGCTACCTTGTAGCCTCGCTTTCCCTTATCTACATCACCATAGTCTTCCTTTATGCATTGTGCCAAGGAGTGATCTGCAGCCTTCCCTGGGTAGAACTGTTGAGGGTCCGGTCCTTGCATGCTCAGTCCTATGATCAAGTGGATCAGTGTCGGACGCATAGTGATGCACCTATCGAGCCACAGATAGCCTCCATGATAGCACAAAAAGAGGATTTTAACGAAAATGTTAACCTCCTGGTGTTGACTAAAGTGGGGGATCTTCATTACATTCAGGATCATTGATTGCGTGAGCTCCTTTATTAATGGTTGGGATACTATGCGCATCTTCTTCCCAATCATCTTCATCAAATACCTATGCAGTGTGAGCATCACATAGTTATTCTGGTCTCCAAGGTTGAAGTTGTTGTTCTTCAACGCTGAGATATGTCCTAATTGAGGTCCAACTATGCATATCCCCTTCAGGATGTACGCAGTGATCAATGTGTACTTGAAATCCCATGGGATTCTGTTGTGGTTAACCATGCCAGCCAGAGGCGGGATGTAGTCCGGAAAGACTGACAGGATCTGCTTCGCGTTAGCCAGATCGTTGCGGTGCTTGCTTCGCTTCTTAGCAGTGCGACCAGAACGTCGTCCAGTCGATGGGGATGCTTGCAGGCTCCCAGTCAATGACACCTATATTCCTACAGACATGATTCTCTCAGTCATGAGGTCTACAAGTATCTCCTCCACAGACTTCTCTACTTCACTATGTTCGCCCAACATGCACACTTGTAATCAAATAACTCGGGTAGGCGAACAGACAAGTAAGGTAATCAAGTGAATGGTGATGTATAGAAAGCACATCGTGATATGAAATCGATTCTCTGTTAGCTCAGATATCTCGGTTGGAAAAAAGTGGTGCCAACGCAGCGCCCGATGGGTTAAATAAGAAACTATGTAATAGATTCCTCCAACGGGCAGGAACACCAATCAATAAGAATCCGTCCGTTATGGCACAGTCTCAACGGTCCAACGAAGGTATTTTAGGCAATAACTATGTTTATATCTGCTCTGGAGTGTTATTCTAATGGTTGAGGCACCTCCAACGTTCATTCTATCCCTTGACATTACCTTGAAGGATTGGGGTTTGATAGATGAGATGGTTCCAAAGGTGGATTGACACGAGGAGACCATGGCAGGGAATTTTGAGCATGACATATGGAATTTGGAGGCCCAACATCTCCCTCACCATGCTTGACGTTCCACTTGGAAAGCCTATTTCACCCTCATAGGGAATGACATCACCCCTCTAGGGTTTTATTTCATGTAAAAAATTAAATTTTGTATATTGCAAGGGAAAATTTAAGAGTTCAACCCCCTTATGTAGAGATATGACTTTTCATTGGAGTCTTTTGTGTGGCTAGGGTTTCCATATAAATATGGCTAGCCAAGTGTTGTGAGACATACATTTTCCCACTAAAACTCTCGAGTTTTAGTGGGTACCCCTCCTACCAAAATTTTGCAAGGTACTACTCGTTACTTACCTTACTAGCTATTCACTTATAAGATGAAGGTTTCTACACAGTATCCAAAGTCAATTTGATGCAAAGTTCATTGTGAGTACAAAAATATATCGTATAAGCTCCTTCCTTCTGTCCTCACAAGCCTTAAATATTTTATGGAACAAAATCATCCACAACGATAAGCTCAAAAACCTTATCCATGTGACCTAGATTAGATATCATCGGCCCTTTGATTCCGACACTGCCATGCTTCATATATCCAATATTTCTGACAATGATGCCTTTGCAACGTCGTTGTCATGAAATCATGATGGGAACATAACCCTCAAGACTTATCTCCTAAAATTCAATGGCGATACTATTTCCTCGATAAACCATGTCATTACATAAATGTCAACAAGGGATTGGTCCTCAAATTCACACAGGGTAAAATATATTGCTACATAATAGTTGGGTCCCAACCCCTCCTATGTGTTATAATATAATATAAATATGATTACCATTGATCAGTAGGTGCATATGTGGCAGTTTCTCAATGGCTCATCTTATTCAATGAAACCATTTTTGTCGTTGGGAGGCATGACAAACATGCTTTATATTCTCCATCTGAGACCTGTCGAGGATGATATGTCTCAAGGCCAATCGTCGAAGATATAACACCGATACGATTCAACGATGCATATTAGTCTATCACCCAATGACGACATCAAGGCCTTTAAAATATAACCTTTTCCTTCAACCTTGTAACAATAAAACCTTCTCAAATACGATTCATTGAAAATAAGAGGGAGATATTTAACATAGATTACATAAAGAATTAAAATTTAAAACCTTATAAACTCATCGCACACCTTCCCCCCTTGGAACAAATTTCAAGAATACTAAGACATAATGCATCATCATCAGAAGATATCCTTACGATCTCTGCCTATAAATCAAGTTCTTTAATAAAAGCCGATGACGATATGATCAGAGGATTCTTCCACTGATTGACTCTACCCCGATGACAACATGATCATAAGACATTTTCCCTCGTTAATATCTCTCTTCTTCCATACGCCAACGGTAACAAACACTGGACTACCTCAGAGAAATTTAATGATGAATTGTACAAATCTGATCGAGTCGGAGTTGTAACATGTCTGGTATTAATTGCATAGGGTTTGGGGAAAATTGAAAATATAACAACCTTGTTAAGACATAATTGACACTACAATTTTTTCAAAGCTGATAAAACACGAACATCGTTCCTATACACAAGTTGGGTAAATTCCATTGAGAACTATAAATCTTGTGCTATCAGGTATGTATTTTATAAATTTTGAAATTATTGTTATCTGTAGAAAAGTAGAAGATGGAGTAACTTTTTATTGCGTGACAATGTACACATGTGAAGAAAATTTCTTGGATGCAAACTAGAAAAGCAAAGAATCATGCAGCTTTCGGGCCTTCCCCAGTTCCAGAATCCGATTCTCTTAATATTACCGATACAAATAACCACAATGGGAGGGAAAATTATGCAAGATACTACGACACATATGACATGTTCCAAAACAAAAATTATCCGTTTGATGATGATGACATTGACGAATAAAAAATATTAGGAAAAGTGGCATCCATACTGTAGCAACTCACCGAACAATTTTTTCCTACAATGATGCTGCAAGATGGTGTTTCACTCACTTGAAGAAAGAGAAAAAAATTATAGTCAACAATTATGGCATTCCGATCGCATCTCTCAAGTCTAAAGATATCATGATTCGATACAAAACCCTAGAACCCACAGTGTCGCTAGATGAATTGTTTCTAGATAAATTTGGAATCAATTATAAGGATTTTGAAACTTTGATGGAGGATTGGTTTGTAGATGAATAGTGGCTAGTGAAAAAGGAAGAAAGGTATATTTCCGCACAGTACCTAAAGGACCCATATGGAATTCTAAATGAAATTACCTACAAGTTATACGGCGAGGATAAAAGCACCCATTTCAGGATGGAATGGTTTTTGATGGCATACACAGTGGCCAAGACTGGGAAAGCATTCAACTAGGCCAACATTTAATCCTCCAATATCGTGAATCAAACTTTGGAGGCCCAAGGTATGAAAATTCTTGGATTTTACATGACAACTTACCTCATAGATGCAATTTGTGTAGCGTACAAGTTCCCTGCTTTCAATTGGTCTTGGAATCCCAGCTGCCCCACAATTCATGTGTATTTTTCTTAGCTATGGTAGGTGAACTGTAAAGAACACCTGTATGATATCTTTGATTACTTCCTAGCTCCTTTACACAAATCCATTTTTGGGTTTCATCCACACTGAATATCCTCTGGGGCTATCAAATATTTACAGGGGATAGGAGACTGGTACATGAAGAAATACTACACCTATTTCAGGATATTTTGAGCCACATTGACACCTCATTTATTGCCCAAATATGTACCAAATAATTTTTTGGCCAGAGAAGTAGCCTATCAGACAATAGAAAAAGGGGTCACTGCATAATTATTAGAGAAAAATAAAAAATATTGGTCAAATTTCCCTCTACACATAGGCCAATACTCCCTATTAAATAAGAAACATGCTGAGAAGGAAGTTGAAGTTATAAAAGAGATATGTTTATGCACTGGAAAAAATAAAGGACATGATCCAAAAAATATAATATATGAGCACATATAGGCTATCAAGATAGCACAACAAATAGTCTATGAGGTCAATTATGCTAAGGATATCTTTCAAGGAGCCTCATATTTCGAAGAAGTATTAGATAGACTCCCGACACTCTTAGCAAAACAAAAACTTCACAAAGACGAAGATGCAAGCAATTTTTTCTTGACAGAACAATTCAAAACACTTCTCAAACAAGATAAAGAGAATCAGGAGCAAGCCAATACACATATGAAAGAAACATCAAATGGAAAGCAGGTCCAGACCCTAAGGAAAATGCAATTCAAGCCGCATTGACCCTTAATGCTTTCGCTAGGGAAAATGTGATGTTAGTTTATGAAGTGGCAGAAGCACTGGACATGTCTAAAGAAAGAGTAGTTGAGCTAGAAGCTACGATTGATACTACTAGAGACAATGTGGCCAGTGAGTTCAGAAATGGAGCCATGAAAATAGAACTCTTGCACCAATAAGAATTGGAGAAAAAAATGCAACTATAAGAGAATGAACTAAGTGAAGAATTTGAAAAGAAGGTTGAATTGAACCAAAATATACACCAAGAAGAGATAGAAAATATTAATTCCACACATACTTAGGAAGTAACAAGGCTTCGAGGTGAACAATTGGAAATCACCAAATATAATGATAATATTGAAGCACAAATTCAAAAATTGCAACAAGATAATAATCTCCTCGAAAAAACTGTAGAAGAAAATAAAAAGGAACTGTAGTCCTGGAGATAATCAAAGAAGAATCCACCAAATAAAATGAATCATTAAGAGATGTGCAGAAGAAATTATTCTTTTTATTGCACAACATCCAAAAGAATTGGTCGGATCACTTGGAAATATGACAATAAATGAATCTTTTGAAAGAAAAATATCAGAAAATCCAAGGTTCTTATGGCCACATTATCAATTAGGAAGAAATTTGTGATAACCCTTCAAGGACCAAATATTACTCAACGTTGGGAAATCTGTCGTTAATAATATGAAAAGTACTCAATAAATGGTGACACAATCTTGCAGAAGGTTGTCGAGAGCATTAGATGACTTGCTAGAAAAATTTAGAATGGAAACCATGGAAGATTTAGAAAAAGTAGGGTCTGCTCACACATGATAGAAGATGTAGAAATCAAAAGGAACTTGAGTAGATGATCCATTGATGTAGCAAAAGAAGTTGATAGGGAAATGCTAGAATATAGGATAGTGAAAGCAAATCAACTAATTTTGTTAGCCAAGTACTTCATATCGTAAAAAGAGGAAGCCTTAAAGATAGAAGTGGTGGCCCCTATTTGTGACAATGAAATCGATCTTGAGAAAATGTAGGTGGGCATAATGGAGACCATACTAGAAGATTTCAAATTGTGGAAGAACTTCAAAGATCAAATTCAAACACCCAAATCCACTTGATTATTATAATCGATCTCTGTGTTTTGATATTTTTGTAATTGTTGTAAAAATCCCAATCGGGAAGGTGAAATGACGAGTTGTAATTGTCATCTAACAGAGTAATAGTTGCAGGATACGAAAAGCCCCTTATATTTTATAAAAGGGATAGATGTAACAAGGAAAGGACTTTTTCACTTTGTGTTTGACAGACTGTACTATTATTCCTAATTTAATGAAG
>SNQJ01S0150703.1:19978-30835 GCA_010110895.2 Picea sitchensis
CACTTGAACTCCAAGAGATAGTGCATAAGGTAAAAGAGCCAATATCCCAAAAAGAGAGAAAATTTTAGTAGTGCGCTCTCAATGGAGAGGAATGTGATGATAAAATGAAACTTGATGTTGACGGGTCCAAAAGGCCATGTCAACCAGGTAAGGGAGAGAACATGATGGCAAGTCCCAATTAGACTCACTCTCATTTGGGGTAGTATTTCTGACCAGCATATTGGCCTGGTTTCCAAAGCTAATTTAAATATTTAAACTTGAATCTAAGAACCGAAGGTTCTCAGATGAATTAAAATTTAGAATTTTCCTAAATGATGCTACCTATGGCTATTCTAGGATGCAATCCTAAACTAAGATAACCATATCTTGATCGAGAGAGAACCATAGAAGATTGAATAAAGTTTTAAATAATTCCCTTTTGAATTAGAAGAAATTCATACATTCAAATGGGAAATAAGCACAATAATATTATCAAAAACACTAACAATTAGTTTTTATTTGCCTCCAACAATACTATAATTGCATTGAATTAAGAAAACCATGATAATCTGAGCATACACGAAAATTGCAATCCATACAATGAAACTCACAATACTCAAATTAGGACAAATGCATTAATAATATTATAAGATACATTCACCACAATAATGGATTCTTGAAATGCCTCTTTCTCTTCATTAAATTAGGAATAATAGTACAGTCTATCAAACACAAAGTGAAAAAGTCCTTTCCTTGTTACATCTATCCCTTTTATAAAATATAAGGGGCTTTTTGTATCCTGCAACTATTACTCTATTAGATGACAATTACAACTCTTCATTTCACCTTCCCGGTTGGGATTTTTACAACAATTACAAAAATATCAAAACACAGAGATCGATTATAATAATCAAGTGGATTTGGGTGTTTGAATTTGATCTTTGAAGTTCTTCCACAATTTGAAATCTTCTAGTATGGTCTCCATTCTTCTCACCTACATTTTCTCAAGATCGATTTCATTGTCACAAATAGGGGCCTCCACTTCTATCTTTAAGGCTTCCTCTTTTTACGATATGAACTGCTTGGCTAACAAAATTAGTTGATTTGGTTTCACTATCCTATTTTCTAGCATTTCCCTGTCAACTTCTTTTGGTACATCAATGGATCTTCTACTCAAGTTCCTTTTGATTTCTACATCTTCTATCATGTGTGAGCAGACCCTACTTTTTCTAAATCTTCCATGGTTTCCATTCTAAATTTTTCTAGTAGGTCATCTAATGCTCTCGACAACCTTCTGCAAGATTGTGTCACCATTTATTGAGTACTTTTCATATTATTAACGACATATTTCCCAACGTTGAGTAATATTTGGTCCTTGATCTTCTGCTTGGTTGTATATACTAGCAAGGTGTTAGGAGGGTTATCACAAATTTCTTCCTAATTGATAATGTCTTCATAGGAACCTTGGATTTTCTGATATTTTTCTTTCAAAAGATTCATTTATTGTCCTATTTCCAAGTGATCCGACCAATTCTTTTGGATGTTGTGCAATAAAAAGAATAATTTATTCTGCACATCTCTTAATAATTCATTTTATTTGGTGGATTCTTCTTTGATTATCTCCAGGACTACAGTTCCTTTTTATTTTCTTCTACAGTTTTTTCGAGATTATTATCTCGTTGCAATTTCTGAATTTGTGCTTCAATATTATCATTATATTTGGTGATTTCCAATTGTTCACCTCGGAGCCTTATTACTTCCTAAGTATGTGTAGAATTAATATTTTCTATCTCTTCTTGGTGTATATTTTGGTTCAATTCAACCTTCTTTTCAAATTCTTCACTTAGTTCATTCTCTTGTAGTTGTAATTTTTTCTCCAATTCTTCTTGGTGCAAGAGTTCTATTTTCATGGCTCCATTTCTGAACTCACTGGCCACATTGTCTCTAGTAGTATCAATCATAGCTTCTAGCTCAACTACTCTTTCTTTAGACATGTCCAGTGCTTCTGCCACTTCATAAACTAACATCACATTTTCCCCAACGAAAGCATTAAGGGTCGATGCGGCTTGAATTGCATTTTCCTTAGGGTTTGGACCTGCTTTCCATTTGGTGTTTCTTTCATATGTGTCTTGGCTTGCTCCCGATTCTCTTTATCTTGCTTGAGAAGTGTTTTGAATTGTTTTGTCAAGAAAAATTTTCTTGCATCTTCTTCTTTGTGAAGTTGTTCTTTTGCTAAGACTAACGGGAATCTATCTAATACTTCTTCGAAATATGAGGCTCCTTGAAAGATATCATTAGCATAATTGACCTCATGGACTATTTGTTGTGCTATATTGATAGCCTATATGTGCTCGTATATTATATTTTTTGGATCATGTCCTTTATTTTTTCCAGTGCATAAACATATATCTTTTATAACTTCAACTTCCTTCTCAGCATGTTTCTTATTCAATAGGGAGTATTGGCCTATGTGCAGAGGGAAATTTGACCAATATTTTTTATTTTTCTCTAATAATTATGCAGTGACCCCCTTTTCTATTGTCTGATAGGCTACTTCTCTAGCCAAAAAATTATTTGGTACATATTTGGGCAATAAATGAGGTGTCAATGTGGCTCCAAATATCCTGAAATAGGTGTAGTATTTCTTCATGTACCAGTCTCCTATCCCCTGTAAATATTTGATAGCCCCAGAGGATATTCAATGTGGATGAAACCCAAAAATGGATTTGTGTAAAGGAGCTAGGAAGTAATCATAGATATCATATAGGTGTTCTTTACAGTTCACCTACCATAGCTGAGAAAAATACACATGAATTGTGGGGTAGCTTGGATTCCAAGACCAATTGAAAGCAGGGAACTTGTACGCTACACAAATTGCATCTATGAGGTAAGTTGTCATGTAAAAGCCAAGAATTTTCATACCTTGGGCCTCCAAAGTTTGATTCACCATATTGGAGGATTAGATGTTGGCCCAGTTGAATTCTTTCCCGGTCTTGGCCACTGTGTATGCCATCAAAAACCATTCCATCCTGAAATGGGTTCTTTTATCCTCGTCGTATAACTTGTAGGTAATTTCATTTAGAATTCCATATGGGTCCTTTAGGTACTGTGCGGGAATATACCTTTCTTCCTTTTTCACTAGCCACTATTCATCTACAAACCAATCCTCCATCAAAGTTTCAAAATCCTTATAATCGATTCCGAATTTATCTAGAAACAATTCATCTAGCGACACTGTGGGTTCTAGGGTTTTGTATCGAATCATGATATCTTCAGATTTGAGAGATGCAATCGGAATGCCATAATTGTTGACTATAATTTTTGTCTCTGTATTCAAGTGAGTGAAACACCATCTTGCAGCATCATTGTAGGAAAAAATCGTTTAGTGAGTTGCTACAGTATGGATGCCACTTTTCCTAATATTTTTTATTCGTCAATGTCATCATCATCAGACGGATAATTTTTGTTTTGGAACATGTCATATGTGTCACAGTATCTTGCATAATTTTCCCTCCCATTGTGGTTATTTGTATCGGTAATATTAAGAGAATCAGATTCTGGAACTGGGGAAGGCCCGAAAGCTGCGTGATTCTTTGCTTTTCTAGTTTGCATCCAAGAAATTTTCTTCACATGTGTACATTGCCACGCAATAAAAAGTTACTCCATCTTCTACTTTGCTACAGATAACAATAATTTCAAAATTTATAAAATACATACCTGATAGCACGAGATTTATAGTTCTCAATGGAATTTACCCAACTTGTGTATAGGCACGACGTTCGTGTTTTATCAGCTTTGAAAACATTGTAGTGTCAATTATGTCTTAATAGGGTTGTTATATTTTCAATTTTCCCCAAACCCTATGCAATTAATACCAGACGTGTTACAACTCCGACTCGGTCAGATTTGTACAATTCATCATTAAATTTCTCTAAGGTAGTCCATTGTTTGTTATCATTGGCGTATGGCAGAAGAGAGATATTAACGAGGGAAAAGGTCTTCTGATCATGTTGTCATCGGTGTAGATTCAATCAATGGAAGAATCCTTCGATCATATCGTCATCGGCTTTTATTAAAGAACTTGGTTTATAGGCAGAGATCGTAAGGATATCTTCTGATGATGATGCATTATGTCTTAGTATTCTTGAAATTTGTGCCAAGGGGGGAAGGTGTTCGATGAGTTTATAAGGTTTTAAATTTTAATTATTTATGTAATCTATGTTAAATATCTCCCTCTTATTTTCATTGAATCGTATTTGAGAAGGTTTTATTGTTACAAGGTTGAAGGAAAAGGTTATCTTTTAAATGCCTTGATGTCGTCATTGGGTGATAGACTAATATGCATCGTTGAATCGTATCGTTGTTATATCTTCGACGATTGGCCTTGAGACATATCGTCCTCGACAGGTCTCAGATGGAGAATAGAAAGCATGTTTGTGATGCCTCCCAACGACAAAAATGGTTTCATTAAATAAGATGAGCCATTGAGAAACTGCCACATATGCACCTACTGATCAATGGTAGTCATATTTATATTATATTATAACACATAGGAGGGGTTGGGACCCAACTATTATGTAGCAATATATTTTACCCTGTGTGAATTTGAGGACCAATCCCTTGTTGGCATTTATGTAATGACATGGTTTATCGAGAAAATAGTATCATCGTTGACTTTTAGGAGATAAGTCTTGAGGGTTATGTTGCCATCATGATTTCCCGACAACGACATTGCAAAGGCATCATTGTCAAAAATATTGGATATATGAAGCATGGCAGTGTCGAAATCAAAGGGCCGATGATATCTAATCTAGGTCATATGGATAAGGTTTTCGAGCTTATCGTTGTGGATATTTTTGTTCCATAAAATATTTAAGGCTTGTGAGGACATAAGGAAGGAGCTTATACGATATATTTTTGTACTCACAATGAACTTTGCATCAAATTCACTTTGGATACTGTGTAGAAACCTTCATCTTATAAGTGAATAGCTAGTAAGGTAAGTAACGAGTAGTACCTTGCAAAATTTTGGTAGGAGGGGTACCCACTAAAACTCGAGAGTTTTAGTGGGAAAATGTATGTCTCACAACACTTGGCTAGCCATATTTATATGGAAACCCTAGCCACACAAAAGACTCCAATGAAAAGTCATATCTATACATAAGGGAGTTGAACTCTTAAATTTTCCCTTGCAATATACAAAATTTAATTTTTTACATGAAATAAAACCCTAGAAGGGTGATGTCATTCCCTAAGAGGGTGACATAGGCTCTCCAAGTGCAACGTCAAGCATGGTGAGGGAGATGTTGGGCCTCCAAATTCCATATGTCATGCTCAAAATTCCCTGCCACGGTCTCCTCGTGTCAATCCACCTTTGGAACCATCTCATCCATCAAACCCCAATCCTCCAAGGTAATGTCAAGGGATAGAATGACCGTTGGAGGTGCCTCAACCATTATAATAACACTCCAGAGCAGCTATAAACATAGTTATTGCCTAAAATACCTTTGTTGGACCGTTGAGACTGTGCCATAACAGACAGATTCATATTGATTGAGGCTTCCTGGCCGTTGGAGGAATCTATTACGTCGTTTCTTATTTAACCCATCGGACGTTGTGTCGGCACCACTTTTTTCCAACCGATATATCTAAGCTAAAAGAGAATCGATTTCATATCGCGATGTGATTTCTAGACCTCACCATTCACTTGATTACCTTGCTTGTATATTCGCCTACCCAAGTTATTTGATTACAAGTGTGCATGTTGGGCGAACACAGTGCAATAGAGAAGTCTGTGGAGGAGATACTTGTAGACCTCATGACTGAGAGAATCATGCCTGTAGGAATACAGGTGTTATCGACTGGGGGCCTGTAAGAATCCCCGTCTAATGGATGACATTCTGGTCGCACTGCTAAGAAGTGAAGCAAGCACCGCAATGATCTGGCTAACGCGAAGCAGATCCTATCAGTCTTTCTGGACTACATCCCACCTCTGGCTGGCGCGGTTAACCGCGAAAAAATCCCACGGGATTTTGAGTACACACTAATCACTGCATACATCCTGAAGGGGATACACGTAGTTGGACCTCAATTAGGACATATCTCAGTGCTGAAGAACAACAACTTCAACCTTGGATACCAGAAGAACTGTGTGATGCTCACACTGCATAGGTATTTGATGAAGACGATTGGGAAGAAGTTGCGCATAGTATCCCAAACATGAATAAAGGAGCTCGCGCAATCAATGATCTTGAATGTAATGAAGATCCTCCACTTTGGTCAACACCAGGAGGTTAACACTTCTGTTAAAATCCTCTTGTTGTGCTATCATGGAGGCTATATGTGGCTCGATAGGTGCATCACTATGGGTCCGACACTGATCCACTTGATCATAGGACTGAGCATGCAAGGATTGGACCCTCAACAGTTCTACCTAGGGAAGGTTGCAGATCACTGATGCAGGAGCATCTCTCCATGTCATCCAGCCAGCCAACCAGCCACGTCGAGCGCGTGCATTCAAAGCTAAAGAGAGAGGCGCAGCCTCATTTGAAATATGAATTCAATGTAATTAAATGTCTAAGCTGGTGAGCTGTGAATTCATGCCTTTGCATAGGCTGTAGATAAGATCAGACATTAATGTTTGTATGGTTGAGATCTAGATCCGAATAGTGGACTAGACAACCCATTCAATGTAATTGAATAGGGTAGGTAGATTGGAGGGAAGAGCTCGAAGAGCCCCCTGAGGTAAAAGAGATTTTTAGGATCTCATTTTGGGAGTAAGTCGAAGAAGTTGAGAGGAGAGAATCTGCATGTAGAGAGCAGAAGAGAGAAGAGTCGAGACCTTGTTACAGGCTGTGCTCAGGAACACATTGTAAATACAGGCATTTGCCATATTTAATACAAATAGCAGTTTTTCCTGCAATATTCTGTGTTGAATGAATGTATGTGAGTGTTCCATTGTATGTTGTATATGTATACTGTAGTTGTGCATTTGCAGGAGTGTGTTTGATTTCAGGTGAAGGTCTTTGAGGCTTCATACCGGGAGGGTGTGACAGAACGCTGCGGGTTCTGATAGCCATGCACAGAGGATGCATTTCTGAATATTGCGGGTTCAGACAAAGACGTGCTACGGCACAAGAACTAGAATCAACAACTC
Source organism: Picea sitchensis (assembly GCA_010110895.2). NCBI lineage: Eukaryota > Viridiplantae > Streptophyta > Pinopsida > Pinales > Pinaceae > Picea > Picea sitchensis. The sequence goes on from SNQJ01S0150703.1 coordinate 27,114, forward strand.
AGGGAAGACCTCAAGGTTGTTGAACACCTTGGAGGCAAGGTTGTGTATGAGAGACACAGTTGCAGACAGAACTTAGTTGTGAGTTTTGTAAAGCTCTTCCAAGTGGGCATTGAGCACAGGAACAAGGTGCAGTTGGAGGAACTTTGTTGTGAGTTTAGACAGAAGCCAAAATCACTGAGGATTATGTGAAGCTCTGCCAGGAGGGCATTGAGCAGGTGCAAGGGGTGCACAAAGGAAGACTTTTGTTGAGAAGTTCAGGAAGAAGAGACAGAATCACTGAAGATTATGAGAGCTCTGCCAGGTGGGCATTGAGCGGGTGCATAGGTGCACAGGAGGACAGAACTGCTAAACGTTCTCGAAGAAGACACTCTGCCAGGTGGGAAGAGAACTCTTTGAGTTCTGTAATTAAAGGAAGAATCCACTGAGGGATCTTCACAGGGTTGTTGAACACCCTGCAGACTCAGCAATAGGTTGCTTGAAGCAGAAGGATAGCCAGGAGGGCATCCATATTTCTCCATCTGAGGGAGAAAGGAAGAAAGACAAAATCCCTTAGGGGTCTGAGTGGTTGCGAAGCTCAGGAGAGGCAGCACTGTGTGTGCATAAAGACCCTGCAGAGGCGCAGAAGTCAAAGAATCGTTTGAGGATTCGAAAGGAGAAAAGCTCAGGAGGACCAGCGTCAAGGAGAACGTGCAATCGAGAACTCAGAGTCGAGAGCTCACAGAGGTGAGAGGAAGATAAAGGTCAGAGCCTTTGGGAGACTTGGAATTCTTCCAAGCACCGGAAGAAAGTGCAGAAGCTCAGGAGGGAGCACAATCGTCGTAAGATCGGCTGGAGAAAAGCAGATCTGGACCATTGGTTTCTACGTCCAGGAAGGAGCAGGAGGAGCGCACAGAGGAGGAGATCGTCAGTCATCGAATCTCACTCAGATACCTGTCAGTCGTTGGATCGGGTGAAGGCGCACAAAGTTTAGCCTCTGGAGTAAGCACACAAGAAGGATGGATCTGAACCATCAGATCTTGAGAAAATTACCCATCAGTCGTTGGATCGGACAGGAGCTGTACGAAGTTTACCATCGGGATTCACGAGGACAAGAGATCGGGAATTTCTATAGGAAAAGTCCCGGGAAGATCTGGATCGTCCATTAGTGGAGACACGTGGTGGAGATCGAGGCGTCGGGAGTTGGGATATCGGCATTCCCGTGGACAGGAGATCGGGGAAGTCCATAGTGAAAACCCCGATATAATCTGAGCCTTCCGTTTGGGGAGACAGGTGTCATAAATCCGAAGAGAGTCAGTATATTGGCACTCGGGAAATCGGAGTTCCTGAGGTCGTGAAAGTCAGGACATCAGAAGTCTCGAAAACGTGAGGAGTAATCTGGACCGTCCATCTGGAAGGGACGCGTGGCAGCAATCGGAGCCATCGAGGAAAGGCCCGACAAGAAGTCGTCTATCGACATTTTGGTCATCGGGATATCAGGAATCCTGGTGACAAGGTGTTTATGCAATTCAGAATCGCAAAGCTCGAAACCCCGACAAGGAGGAAAGCTCCATCGTGGGGCCAGCTATCAACATATCAGAGAAGGAAGAAAGCTCTGTTGTGTGGGGGCCATCTGTCAGCCTATCGGTATTTGGAGGATTGGGAATCCCGTGAGCCAATGCATTGCGACATTGAAAATCTTGAAACCCCGACGAAGAGGTAAGACTGTGGTCACGAGGATAACGGCCATATGGGCCAGGAGCCTAGCCAGGAGAGCTAGTGATTAAAGAGCGCGTCCGGATTCGAGGGATCGTGAATCCTCAGGACGATTGCATCTTGACATTGAAAAGCTCGAAACCCCGATGAGGAGGTATGGTTGCGGTCATATAGGGGGAGGTCATGTGGACCAGGAGTCTATCCTGGAGGGCTAACGGAAGTTGGAGCGCATCGGGATTTTGAAGCCCAAAACCCCGAAAGAAGGATAAGGTTGTGGTCTTATGAATTAGCGGTCACATGGACCAGAGCATAGCCAGGAGGGCTAACGCGTAAAGGGCGCGTTTCGGTGAAATTGCTCATCGGAGATCGGGGATTCAAGAGGACAGGAACTCTTGACGTCGGGGATCACAAAACCCCGAAACCTGAAATTAAGATTAGGGAAAGATCACAGTTGAGTGCAGAGAGCCATGTGGTTGAATTAAGGACCTGTGGATCGGGTTTTTCACAGAGATTTCATTGGGAGTCCAAGGAGCCGCTTCGGCTCAAAGGTGAACTTTGAACGATCCTTGAAGACCGGGAGGTCACGCGCAGAGACCCTGCGGGGTATGTAGGAGTGTTCACGCCATCAAGTGGTATCAGAGCCTGATTCTTGTCTGTATATTTTAGGCAAGAGAGGCAAGAGATAAAGAGCACTCTGATACACATCAGTGGTATCAGAGCGGGAACTCTGTTTGTATATTTCAAGCAGAGGGAGAAGGGAGAAGACAGAGCGCTAGAGACTCTGTGGCGATTGTTTGCAGGTAGGCAGCAATCAAGAAGACAGTTAGGGAGACTGTAGGATGAAGTTGGTAACATTCTTGGTGCAGAGTGACAGTAGCAGGCTTGCTAGGAAAGCAGACAAAGACAGCACCATGGTTACTAAAGACCATAGGCATGCTGGGAGGAAGAGCAAGGCAGAAAAGCTTGCAGAAATGGATAAAGAGCTCTATGAATTAAAGGCAGACATAGAAAAGCTCGAATTGAAGATGCGGTAGGATAAGAAGCCGAGATGGGTGTATGAATGGCCCATGAAGGAGCCAAAAGCAAAATGGCTAGTCAAGGAGTTGATGGTCAGAGGGCAGCACGGGCTGTTAAAAATATGGTTGAGGTATGCTAAAAACCTCGACGGACTTGAGGAGATAATTCAGGTATGTGAACCGGAGACCGAAAAATTTCTCGGTGAAGAGAATGAATTGGGATCAGCTGAAGATCTCAAGAACTGCCAGGAGGGCAGAGAAGAAATTCCAGTTTGCCAAGTGGGAAAAGAGTTGAGATTGTTGCGGGATCTCAGAGACTTTCAGGAGGACAGTCGAGGAATTTCACATTGCCAGGAGGGCAATGGATTGAGGTCACTGCGGGATCTCACAGACCACCGGGAGGGCAGCGAAAGGTTTCCAGTTTGCCAGGTGGGAAAGGAAACAGAGATGGAATTAGTTGGTTCCATGGACTGCTAGGAGGGCAGTAGAGATATCCCATATTGCCAGATGGGTAGGGATGAGCAGGTGAGTTTTGATCTGCCCGAGGAGCTGACAGAGAAGATGAGCTCAGAGGTGAGTTTGGATCAGCATGTGCAGCTGACAGAGGAGGAAGATATGAGAAATCTTCTGATGATTGGGTGAATTGGATTATTCCTACCACTTGCCCAGGAGGAGGCAGAAGTCTGTGTTGTAGATGGTGCAGCAACAACAGCAGAAAAGTCAGTTGTGACTGTCAGGAAAGAAGAGGACTTGGAGCAGACTTTGGAAGCTGCCCAAGCAGATGAAAAAGATGAGAATTCTAAGGAGTGTCTCAATGATTTCAGCCAAGAAGTTGAGGAAGTTGTAGCACTGAAGCTGACAACAGAAGAAGTAGGAGAGGATGATGAGCATTCCGAGGAATGGCTCAATATTTTTAGCCAGGAAGGTGAAAGGACTGCAACATGGGAGTTTGCAGAAGAAGAAGAAGAAGAAGCAGATAGCATTTGCTTTGCTTATCTGTGGGAACAGATTGAA
>SNQJ01S0150703.1:37378-57576 GCA_010110895.2 Picea sitchensis
CAATGGGTTTTTGATAGAAAAAATCATGGGGTAAAAAAAGAATTAAAATGGAATAGTTCATGAATTTAATAGCAATTTCAAGAGGATTTGTGCACATGTTCCCCAAGGAATAAACCCTAATGATTCCAATGAGAGATAAGAATCCAATTTGAGAACAACTCAAACTATGGCCATTAACCTAGAGAGAAAGCTACTAGTTGCATGTAAAGAAAACTCGTTGGATCATCTAGGGGAGCAGGGATCAAGAGTTATTCCAAGAGAAAACAAAGTGCATTTCATGAGATAAAAATGGTTACATTAAATTAATTGTTTCAAAGGACCAATGTCATTGTTTTTATTCTAACCCATCCCATACCATGTAACCCAACAATGAGTACCTCTCTCTGGAGAAAAATCCTCTTCGAATTACAAATGTTTTTCTCCAACCCCACTATAAAATTAGACTTTTCTAAGCCATCATAACTACAATAAGGCTCATAAAAATCTCCATCAAACAAATCATCTACACCCATTTTTTGAGTTATCATGTCATTTTCATAGGTATCATTGGTTAGCTTAGACACATTTTTGAATATTGTTTCATTCATCTTGATCTCATCCATTGACCACAAATCGTAAAGATGGTCAAGACTATTTAGGTCCATTATGAGATTCTTCACATCAAGGAACATGTTGGAAAGCATATGATATTGAAGGAAGTCAAATATATCCTTCTCCCACTTACAAATTTGATAATCATATCTAAGGATATGAAAAATATTAAAAGTATTGGTTTTCTCACACTTTTTCACCAATTTAACACCCTTCATAAGGATGTTCAATAAGTGCTCGTACATGGGATTTTTCTCATTTTGGGGAATTAGTAAATCTAGTAAACATGTCGACTAAAGAATTTGAATAAGGCCTGTGAGAAGTGGATCTAATCTAGTGTATGAGTTCTTGCAATTAAATATATCCATCATATGCTCTTGTTTAGGGGCTAGTGAGCAAAAAAATCAATTCTATGCAATGTCTCCAAAAAACAATAGTTGTAGTATTTCTCCCTTCAAGACAAATAGTTGGTATTTATTAGAATATTTATCTTTCTCCCTTCCCCTCAACATAAACATATAATAGAGAAGGAAATGGAAGGGATCTTTTATAGTCATGTAAACAAACAATTTCAAGGAAATGACAAGGATGCATCTACCTTGAATTTTTTTCCATGAGACTTGCTATTATGTTTTGAAGTTATCTACATAGATAGTGGGTCGATATGGGTAGGCATGAAATTAAAGCACCAAAATTTTATATGATCTTAAACAAGTTAGACAAGACTTCATAAATGTGTAGATGTATTTTTTTGTTTCTTGATTACTTCTAGTCATAGATACCACTTCAAGTAAGCCACATTGTTGTTGAAAGGTAAGGGAGAGTATTTGGAATGAAATAGAAAATAAGAAGAGTGTGAATGAAGATGAGTGATTCAAATGGACTGTTGAAGAGTCATGGATCGTAGCTAAAGTGAAATTGAGAAGAAGTCTAGTATTAATGAATGTAGAATTTTGCAGTTGGGCATAATCGTAGGTTTGGCTAAAAACAAACATGTAAATTGAACATTAGAAAACTATCTTAATATGTTAATTGAATATTAGAAAATTATGTATGTAATTATAAATGGTTATTTCAAATGAAAAAATATTTAATTATCAATGGATATTTCAAATGAAAAAAAAATGTGATGATTTAGAGTTTCAAAAAATTGGATGAGAGTGGTTGTAAGACCCTTACCTAGTGGTGTTGGGAATATCCACCGCATGATGACCTCGGTGGCTAGTGATCGACGTGGATGTACATGTTGAGTAGATGATTTGATTGATACACCTTGTACCATTATAAAGGTGCACCTCAGAGAGTCACCTTGGCCCTTTGGAAAGGTGCATCTTGGATAGTGTTGGTTTTATCCCTACTCTTCTACTTCGGATTATTTATTAGTTATTCTGATCCTACCTTACTATCATAGATTGACCCCGATTCAGATTTAATAAGATCCCAACAAAATCCCTCTAATACTATCAGCCCCTCTGGTAGACCAAAAGGCAACACAACACATAGGGCGTACTTCACAGTCTCACCCGAGATATCTCTATGGGTAGTTGCAATACTCAGGTGTTTGCAACCTAGGAATGAGTGGATATATGTGGTTGTACTTTGTAATCTTTCATTATTCAGTCTAACATGTAATTATAGCAGTCATTCTATTCATGCATGTGAAATATCAGATTCAACTAGTTAATTCATTCATCTAACATTCAGCATTTAATAGCAATAAAGACGCACACATCCATTCACATAACATAGAAGTTATCCTGGTTCACCCCCTCCTAGGCTATGCCCACAAAGATATGGCTCTCAAGCTCTTTATTATGGTTCAGTAATATACCACACCACGTGTGTTTACAATCTTAGATCTTACTATCTCAACATGCTCCCCAATCCCTGTGAGGCTCACTAGATCACACCAAGATCCACAGCCTTTGATCTAACCCTTGGGATCAATTCTCTCACTGCTTCTCTATCTCACCATCTTACTGAATAGTATAGTTATCCTCTCCCTCTCTCTTGGTCTATCTCTCCTATGTCTGTTTGTATATCCCCCCTTTCTTCCTCTAAGTACTATCTATTTATATTCTTGGCTCATCAACCATTACAAAATCCCTAACCCTAGCGTCGTTAGGTCTTCCTTGCATGCATGCCTCGCCTGCTTTCCTTATACATGTTTCTTTTCCTTATAGCTTTCCTTTCCTCCTTTCATGTTTCTCTTCCTCAAAATAGCCTTTTCTCCTGCCTAGGTCTATGTCCAACAGGCCCCCAACACTGACATGTGGCTCGTCCCAATCCAACTAAACTTTGTGCGCTTCTTCAACAGCTCCCGCGAGAGTCTGGAAATTCTTTGTGAGTTCCCTTGCTTGTGTTTGAGCCTCCGTGGTATTTTCTCTGAGTGCGTCCAATAATTGCACTGTAATCTCCTCATTGATCATATATGTGCACTCTACATGAGTTTGTGCCATGTTCTTCTTTTCCTCTTATGCATGTGCAATGACCTTCGTTGGTAGCTCTTGGAGAGGTTCTATTTGAGATTTTTGATCCTTCTTCTGTGTCTGCACGGCTATGAGTTCTACTTGTAGATTCTTCATATCTTGTACTCCTTTGAGGCACTCAGTGATTTTCATCGTCTTCTGCCTTTACTTGAGGTCCTAGATAGATTCTCTTATCTTTTCCTCTTCCTAGTCCCACTGCTAGACCTGTTGATCCTCCTCCATCTTTGTCCATAGTTGTGTTGCTCTATCAAACAATTCAACATTTGTGATGACTTGTCGCTCCATTTCCTCCATATGCCCTGCTACTTCCTGCTTCCTTTTCTCTTTCACCTCCTAGGGAGTGGTAGGGATGAGTTATTCTCGGATGTTCTCAATCTCCTGCCTGTATTGATCGATTATTTGCACAATCTGATCAATTTTCTGCATGGTCATGGGCTCTGTTGCTTGCGTGCTCTTTGGAATTATGTCATAGGCTAAAACCAATCTCTACTTGAGCCTATTCATGAAATATTTCTCGTGTTTGGTCTCGATCTTCACCTGCTCAAGAACCAACTCCAACTCTTCTATGTTTTCCTTCGTGTGCTGCAACTATGCTGCGTCTGTGAGTGCATGTGACTGTACCTCCTGCGTGACGCTGACTTGCAGTTTATATAATGCCTTGGTTGGTATCCGCCCCATTATAAATTGTATTTGTGCCAGATCTTTCAAGGGTGTCTAGCCCACAATTTCATCTATGTGCAGCATGTTGGGTGTAACGTAAAAATTTTAGCTTGCATGTGCTATCATCTGGATCGTATCCTTCTCGTTGGGCACATCGTTGGCTCTTTCTTTTGATGTTGCAGAGACTGGCTCTATTCTTCTATCCACCCTCTACGTTTCTTTGATCTGCTCTAGAAGGTGCCTCATGTTGGCCAAATCATCCTGAATCTTGTCCCTTTGGTGTTGGGCTTCTTCAAAATCCTCCCTTGTTCGGTCCTGGACCATTTTTTCCACGAGGTCTGCGTCATCCTTGGTGATTATATATTCCAGTGGCATTTTTTGCGCCTTATATTTCTTGCACGCACCCCTAGTGTGTATGATCGGCCTCTTGTTCTAGCCTTTATCCTATTGGGTAGCACTTGATGTGATCCCCTATGATGTCTTAGTCTCTTTTTCTTGTTCCTGCGGCGCCTAGGTGTTGTTCTTCTTCCCCGCCTGGGTACCTTTCTTTGGCACACCCCCTTTATTTTTTTGTGTCAGTATCTGAACTAGCTTTGGATTCTTGGGTGCCATTTTTTCTCCTGTGGGTATTTGTTCTTTCCCTGCATCAGCCTCCTTATCCATGGACATCTCTTGATTCAGAACTGGAAGTCTCCAGTCATCTTGCCAATCCTTGATGGCCATCTCTACGTCCTCTTCCTTGACATAGTATTGTAGTTGTAGCCATTCCTTCTCGGGATCTTTGTGTGCTTGGATCCATACTACACGCCCCATCGCTTTAAAGTTGGATATGCCCTGATATTGCGCGACCAATTCTGGTGTAACCTGTCAAGTGTTGGTAATTCTTTCCTGTAGGTCATTCTAATACCCTGCGAACATGCCTACATTTTGACTTTTGTTTTTGGGGTCTGAAGTACTCCCTAGTGATAGATATCGCGTTGCGTGGAAACAAGTGGATCGCTCGCAAAAGTATGTATATTTATGCTCCCTCCATCCGACCAAGGTGATCAAGATGAGTAGCCAAGAGTAGTGGAACTATGTCCCCAGGTCATGCACGTCCTTGTAGTCTTAAAGGAACAGATTTAACAAGTACGGGCCCCAGCTAAGTATAGTTCCCTCCACACACTATGCTGCAGCTGTGACGACCTCGACAGGGACTTCCTCCTTCCAACACTTCCTGGGAAACTTTCAAGCCATGAGTTTTGTGGCCAACCTTGTTGTTGCATCACTGATGCACTTAATGATGATTCTACATGACCCTCTTTCTTTGCCATATGTCTTCTTCATTTCCTCAGCAAGTGCCTTCTCCTTTGTTTTGTCATAGAGGAACTGCGCAGAGCTCTCCCCCTGGGATGGCAGCCCTGTAATGAACGCAGTGATCTCTATGTCTATAGAGACAGGCTCCTCCACCCATAGGTATCCTCCATGGGTAACTTCTATCAGCTGCTTGATGCAGTTGTTTACATCGTAGCCCCTTCCAAAGTGTGGGATATCCAACTGGATTAGAATCCCGGTGTTGGCCAATCCGACTACCCACTGTTTGGGTTGGACGATTGGTTCGTCGAAGAGTCCTATACCCACGGTATCCAGGTAAACTTTCTTTGAAAACTCTAGAAACGTGTCCATGTCGGTCACATCGTGATCCGAGTACCGTAGTTTTTCTAGGCAACCTAACAGGTTAGCCATGATACACACCCCTTTCGGAATGCGCGATAAGACTATGGTTGTTGTAGCCTGCTTGCACGGTGATCTTGCTACTGGTTGCTTTCCCTTTGAAGGGTCCTAGCAACGGAACCATTTGTTGGTTTTATCTCTACTCTTCTACTTAGGATTCTTTATTAGTTATTTTGATCCTACCTTACTATCATAGATTGACCTCGGTTCAGATTTAATAAGCTCCCAACAAAATCCCTCTAAAACTATCGGCCCCTCTGGTAGACCAGAAGGAAACGCAACACATAGGGTATATTGCGCAGTCTCACCTAAGATAGCTCTATGGGTGGCTACAATACTCAGGTGTTTGTAACCTAGGAATGAGTGGAGATCTACGGTTGTACTCTGTAATCTTTCTTTATTTAGTCTAACATGTTATTATAGTAGTCATTCTAATCATGCATGTGAAATACCAGATTCAACTAGTTAATGCATTCATCTAACATTCACCATTTAACAAAAATAAAGATGCACACATTCAATCACATAACACAGGTTTTACCATGGTTCACTCCCTCCTGAGCTACGTCCACAAAGATTTTTCTCACAAGATCTTTATTATGGTTCAGTAATATGTCATGTCGTGCATTTTTACAATCTTAGATCTTACTATCTCAACAGGCTCCCCAATCCCTGTGAGGCTGACTAGATCACACCAGGCTCCTTAGCCTACGATCTAACCCTTGAGATCAAGTCGCTCACTGCTTCTCTAGCTCACCGGCTTACTAAATAGTACAGTTCTCCTCTCCCTCTCTCTTAGTCTGTCTCTCTTATGTATGTCTGTATCTCACCCTTTTCTTTCTCTAACTACTACATATTTATATTATTAGTTTATCAGCCATTACAAATACATTACAAAACCCCTAACCCTAGTGTCGTTAGGTATTCCTTGCATGCGTGCCTCGCCTGCTTTCCTTACATGTGCTACTTTTCCTTCGATTTATCCTTTCCTCCTTTCATGCTTCTCTTCCCAAAAATATCATTTTCTCCTACCTAGGTCTATGTCCAACAGATAGTTTATTGCATATCCCTATAGCAAGGTGTTATAACCCTAAATTGCACCAAACATACTTACTTGGAATCAGGCCATCTCAAAATCCTTCTTTTCCCAAACACTACTGAACAACTCTTCTTAAAAACCCTCTTTATAAAGTCCCATGCGCCCTACTCCATTAGTGCACGCATGTACACGCTAGCGGCTCCAATACAGCCCGCGTGTACCTACAAAAGCACGAAAAAAGGAAAGTTGTTGACGGAACACACAACTTTGGGAAATTTAACTAAACCTTTCGGCCATGCATGGCCGGTCATTCGACCAAATACCTAGCTCCTTCTAGACTATAAAATAAGGGGTAAGGGTCCCATTTGAAAGGAGGAAAACATAGTCAAGAAGATCTACCCGAATTCGTATTCCCCTTTGCCCAAGATTCTGCAACCATTTTGTGATTTCAACGAAGAAGAGAAGAAAGTGTGTTTGCAGTTGGTGCACAATAAAAGAGGATCCCAGGACCAGGTTCGTGGAGCAGTGGTCATATTCATCATTGTAAGTTGCTTTAGTGAAGTTAATAATAAAGAAGTACTTTTCCCATCCCACCATATGAGGTTTTCATTGTTTATTGCGTACATGTTGATTAAATCTATAACCCATTAATCTATAGATCAAATGCATGTGGAGTTCTTTGTTTGTCTTTTGTGAATGCAGGTCAGCCTTGGGAGGAGAGTTGCAGTCAAAGAGTGACCAAGCATGAAGAGGGATCAATATCAAACACCGGAAATAAGGTATGTTCACTTGATCTTCTTAACTGTGTATTTTCTTAAGAATAATGGGGATTAGGTATGGGATGACAGTAAAAAGTAGGAATCTTTAGGTCTTTTCTGCATGCATGATAAAACCCTAAGTGCTAGTCCGTAGATGGATTTCCCACTCACAAAAGAATTGGCAACCATACTGGGGATCTCTAGGGTTTCTGGGAATATGTTTTCTTGGGTATTTTTAAAAACTGGTTTCATTCCTTATTTTTAAAGTTTCTACAAATGTCTAAGCGAACAGAGATTCTGGTCTTCTATACCAGTTATCTCTGTTTCTTTGCTTGACTGCATTTTTTTTTACGGGACCCACAGAGGTACACACGGCCTATATAAGGTCTGCACACGTGTACCCGTGCCCTACCTTCACACAGGCCGCGTGTACATGCTAGCTAAGGAAGTGTCAGTTGCGTGTATGATTTCAGAAAAATTATTTTAGGGAGGCAGTCATCCTCTCCCCTATCAGAAGTAATCCTTCTTAGGGGTTTTCTAGAACTCATTCTAGTCTTTGTTGTTTGCATTTTATAGCTTAGGTTCCACCTCAGATTGGTTTGTTCTATGAAATTTTCTTTTAATTGTTTTATGTTTTCTGTCAAAGTGAGTTTCTGAGTCTTCAAGAGATTCAGGTCCTCAATACCAGTAGTCTCTGTCAGTTCCTGATTGTTTGTCTTTTCATCTTTTAGAGTTTCAGAAGTACACATGGCCTACATAAGGTCTGCACGCGTGTACACGCGCCCTGACTTTACACAGCTCGCGTGCACACATTGTCTATTGAACTGTCAGCAGCGTGCCTGTTGAGAAAAGTTTTGTTTAAGGAGAGGCATTCATCCTTTTCTTTGTCAACAGTTTATCCCTCTCAGGTTTTTTAGTCTTTGTCATAGTAGTTAGTAGCTTAGGTTTGATCACAGCAAATAGCTTCCTTTTTCATTAAGAAGTTTCCTTAAATTTTTCCTTTCATAGGGTTTTTAGACAAGTGTGAGAGTCCTTTTTAATCCACTTGTGTGTTATTTTTAGATTGACTCTTTCTGATCTGCACTTAGGCCAGAAGTTTTCATGGTCTTTACTTATTGATATTTTTGCTTTTGCTTTGTGAGCATTCAAATAAAAAAAAATCTTTTATTTCTTTGTTTGGTTAAATAGTTGTCGGTTTGCATTAGTAACTAGGAAAAGTCTTTGCTTTCATAAGTTCTTGATGGTTTACTTAGATGATAAGTAGCTCGTAGTTGAGTGAAATCTTGTTTTGAGTTTGTTGTTCAAAGATCTTAGAAAATTTTATTTTGAAAAGTTGGTTAAAGAATTTAAAAGAGAAAATCTAAAGTTGTCAAGAAGTGTTTTGTTTCCAGCTTTCTGTTTATCTGTCTTTTCGTCTCTCAAAACATCACTAGTTTCACTGTCATAACCTTTGACTTAAGACAAGCCATAAAAATTAACGCTAAATCTAAAATTAATTAGACTTTTTATGTTTTTATGGTCAACCAACTAGTTTAGGGTTAGGGCCTTGAATTAGGTTGGAGAGGAAACCCTTCAAGGCCATTAAATCAAACATTGGAGTTTGAGCTAAGGAGTGTTAAAAGTATAGTATCATGAAAGTTATCTGGGACCCCCCTTTAAAACAGGGACTAAACACGAGGTCGCATGTGGAAAGGTAGCGGAGATAACCCCTCCAAAGCCGGATCAATCGTGGTGGAGAACACATATAGAGGGCTTGTCTTGGGATTTCATCGATTGCATTTGTCATGGAGCTTCGTGGGTCTTGAATCCGTTTGATTTCCTCAGTTTTCTTCTGGACCACTTGCTTTCAATACCCTTGAAAGGTTTCAGGCTCGATACCCTGCTCATTGTGGTCTAGCAGACTGTCGACTGTACCCGCCTGGTGACTGTTTGCGCGCTGGCAACTTAGTTGCCTATCTTTTTTAGAGACATACACAAGTGACTGTGAGGGTATACTGCAATACCTAGGACAGACATCGGGCCACGCTTTGTAGAGTATACCTGGAGGGTGCTTCTGTGTTCGAGTTTCACTTGCACCAGTAAGTTGTTCTAGTGTTGGTTGTTGTAACTGTTCTTCCAACTAGTTTAGTGTTTGCTTATTTTATCTTGTAGGGACGTTTTTCTAGTGTGTGTTGTTTTTGAACAAATAGAAATCCCTAGTGTGTCTTTGATATTCTCACACAGTGGAGGATCATGAGCTCCGCCGGTCACGAAGGCTTCTTGGCCTGCCACCGGTTACACTGGAACCACCCCCACCACCTCTAAGGAAAAAGCTAGACCAACAAGGGTATTTTGAAGTAACCGATTCACAAGAAACCACACCTGACCAACCTCTATTAAAGGACCTTTCGACACCTTTAAAGCGGGCAGTAATGGGATCAAATCCTGTCTCTTCTTCTAGGAATCCTAATATTGCCGCAACGGTTGTCGTCACAGGGGGTGTTCCACCTCCTACCCCACCGTCATCGGTCTGAGCCACCATGGTCTCGACTACCTCTACCTCGATTAGTGGCCTGACCTGATCTTTGGAGACGACCACTACTCCTTTCACAGAGAGTGAGACAGACCCTCCGTTCTCATATGGGATTCCTAGCACAGGTACAAGCCTTGTAATATCCTACTCCACTTTACAGACTTTAGGTCTAGGGGCAGGGAGCTCTAATGCTCCTATGCAAGGACCAGTGGGGGGTACTTCAGCTCCCTTTACCGCTTTCCCTTATGGGGGAGGTCATATACCTCCTTCATCCCCTTCACTCGATGGTACCTACCAGCAATCTGTCGGGCCAAACACACAACATAGTTCACTTGGAATAGGGAGTCAAGGACCACCTTCTCATAGTATGTCGGTAGGGTCAACACCATTTTCTTTGTTCTGTGCTTTTGGTAACAACGCTTTCTCGTCAACCGCTTTCCCGATCAGGGGCAACCCCAGTTATGGCCTACCTAATCCTATGTAGGGTACTATTCCTACATAGGGGGAAAACCCAGAAACTTCTTCCACATAAGGACCTTGGAATTCTTGGCAAGCATCAGTTCACTCATCAGGAATGTCGATCTGGGGCAATTCTTTTCACAACCAGTGGAACCCCAGGCAAGGTGCAATACCTATGCCCATGGGATCGGCATGGGGAACCCTTCCCAAAGTCCTCCCAATGTAATGCACACCCAACCATCTATGTCCTATTTTGGGAATTAGCCAATGATGTCTCCTTAAACGCAAAATCCATACATTGGTCATGTCCATGGTTTTTACCAGAACCCCGACCAACAACCCAACTTTTCCTGGAAACCTGGTGCCATTCAAACTCCAGACCCCTTTTTCCATGGTTATCATCAACTACAACCAAAAATACCTTTCTTGGAAACCTTACATTTGCCAGATTTGACAAGGTTGTTGAATGAGCCCATCTATCACGATCCATGTTGGCCCCCTATGCCAACGAAATTTCCTTCATACATACCAAAGTTTGAAGCCAAGACTAATGAATATCCAAGGGATCATGTGACCACCTTCCATCTTTGGTGCTCATCTAATTCATTAAAAGACGACTACGTACAATTGCAATTGTTTCAACGCACTCTCATTGGGAGTGTTGTGAAATGGTACATCGAGCTTGACTGCTCGAGATATTCTTCCTTCGACGAATTGGCAATGGAATTCCTAAACCATTTCCAATTACCTGTGAGATACGACGCCGACATAGAATTGCTGGCCAATTTCGAACAGACAAAAGAGGACCATATCGTTGATCACATCCGAGAATGGAGATGTCGAAAGAGTTTGATTAAGGTACCAGTCCCACCAGTATTCCTACTTGAGTGGTTCCTTAATTCTTTGGTCCCCCAGCTATCAAAAGATGTCGCAACGTCGGGAGTGTTTTCTGAAGAAGATTCCATCATGAGAGCTCAACAGCTTGAGCTCATTTATTCTCAATCTGGTTTACTGTATGATATTTTTCTAGATGCACCACGATCCATACTTGATAAAAATAGATAGAGAGCTAGACCACATGCCGATGGTATTGTAGATTTAGCACAAACCAAGCCCGCTAAACAACTGACAAAAAAATTCCAACAATTGTCTATACAACACACAGCGGCTAGCCAAACTACTGTTTCGGCTGCTCCCCCTACCCAATTGTCGAATGTACACAGTGTGAAATAGAAAAATCCAAAGGCGACCCAGCAACCTGATGGAAAGAAAAAACAAAGTAAGAAGGGTGAGGGGGATAAGAAACCCACTAATAATGTTGGTGGGGGAAACACTAAGAAACGGAAGGCGAAATATCTATGTAACTTGTGCGCGGAGGACCACCCGACCCACCAGTTCCCTTGACTTCTAGAGGCCCAAAATTTTGTGTCACAGCAGTAGCCTACTGTGTTAACGAATCCTTTCCAACATGGGAAAAACCTAACCCAAGCCTCTACAAGCACAGAAGGGGGCATTCAAGGACCCTCTCCGTCTTCGAACAATCCTACATCCGCAAATGTGTATATGATGAAAGGTGATTCTTTTATATCGACTGGAGCACATGACTATAGTAATCCAAGCACCTCTGAGAAAGGAAAACAAGCTGAAATCCCATCTCTTCCCCTCCAGACCGAGAATACTTTGGGTGAAACAATGACACGCATCCCAAAAGGTGCATTCAAGAAATCTTCTCACAACCCAAATGCAAGGGTCACCCAGAATTATTCTGTGGTGAAGGATTTATCTCAAACCCCTTGTGCAATGTCCTCTTTGGAGGTCCTCCAGAGCTTCCCTTCCTAGAGGAAAGATTTGTTAGCCACTTTAGGATCTGTTGAGACTTGTAATCCGGGTACAATCATGTTGGATACAACTAACTTAAAACCTCGTCTCCCTTACCAGATAGCATTTCATATAGTAGTGGCTTATCCCACGAAAAAATTTTACTCGGGACATTTTTCGCATGGTGGTTGATGTGGGCGCCTCGACATGCGTCATGTCGTTCGCATGTTGGAAGGCCATTGGACAGCCCGTTTTGTCTCTGTCACCTACTCTTCTTACCACTTTCGACGGTCGTTCGTTATGACCACATGGCATCATCCCCTCTCTCCTCGTATAGTTAGGAGGGAAGATCGTGTGCGTCGAGGTAGAAGTAGTCGACACATCCCTCAACTATAATCTCTTGTTAGGTAGGAGTTGGAACTATGCCATGCAAGCAGTGGTTGCTACAGTTTTCTAGGTCTTGTTGTTTCCACATGAGGGATAGATCGTGACCATTGATCAGTTATCCTTCTCCAGACCTGACCCTTCATTAGGGGCATCCGCGGTCCCGATGATTGATAATCCCCAACCGGGCGTCGTCAACGTAGGGGTTGGTTTGTGCCCATATTTGATGGGTACTTTCAATTACCCGCCTCCTCAAGGCAATGTCAAGTTCATATCAAGCCACCATAAGGTTGAGATTTTCCAAGTTTTGTCGTTTCGCACGACTTACTTCAACGATCCATGGATTATTCCTTCCCCATCAGCCATGATGGAAGGGACAGGGCACCATGGNGGTAGAACTAGTGTACTCTTTAGTCCATCAAGCTTCACTCGACACCGATCTGACTCCGGCACAAGAGTTAGATCTGATCCCAGAGCCTATTTGGGCTCAAGGTTCCCTTGCTGGTACCGATTCATTAGACTTAGTCTTGCCCTCAGACAAAGCAATCATTGAAGCAATGACTAGTCTGGACAAACCCTGGGACGATCTCCATCATAGATCATACTTCCTCCCAGAGTTAAGAAGAATCAAAGAAGGGGAATTCACCTTGACTATGACTGGAGATAGGTCTTGTCCTATCAATACCTTGGCTACACGTGAGGTTTATGTCGAGGGTAATATGGAAACTATTGTTGAAACTATACTGATTAATATCTCCAGAACCCCTGGCATCGTGGATAATGTTTTCGTCAGAGCTGACTATTCCCCCGAAGAGATTCAAATTTACACAGACTTATTTAAAGAATTCCACGACGTTTTTGCCTGGTCTTACGAGGAAATGCCAGGCATTGATCCAAAAATAGTCAAACATGAGATCACAACTTATCTAGATGCCAAGCCAGTTCGGTAGAAGCTTCGCCCAATTAATCCCAGGAAAGAAGCAGTTATTAAGGTGGAAGTAGAGAAACTGCTTAAAGCAGGTTTTAGCTATCCTGTCCATTTGACCCAATGGGTGTCAAATCCTGTGTCGGTCAACAAGAAACAAGGAACGATTCGCATATGTATGAACTTTCGTGATTTGAACAAATCCTATCCAAAAGATAATTTTCCCACACCATTCATTGACCAGATAGTTGATGAATGTGCTGGTTGCGAGGCCTTTTCTTTCATGGATGGTTTTTTGGGATATAATCAAATACAAATCAAACCCAAAGACCAACAAAAAATTGTATTCATTTGTCCATGGGGTACATTTGCCTATCATAAGATGCCTTTTGGTCTCAAAAATGATGGAGCTACCTTCCAGCGGGCCATGTCTTTTGCTTTCCATGATCTCAAGCATATAGTTGAAGCCTACTTAGATGATTTAGCATCACCATCTCACAAGAGAACGGATCATCCCACACACCTCCGACTTATCTTTGAGCGATGTTGCTACTTCCGGATCTGATTGAATCCAAACAAGTGCAGTTTTTGCGTAACATTAGGGTGTTTGTTAGGCTTCATAGTGTCAACAATAGTGATCATGTTCGATCCTCTCAAGGTTGAGGCAATAGTTTATTTTCCTCTCCCACGCACAATCCTTCAACTTTAGAGTCTACAAGGAAAGGTGAACTTTTTGAGGCATTTCATCGCAAACTATGTCGAGATCACAAAGGGATTTATGTGCTTACTGAAGAAAGACATTCCTTTTCATTGGGACGATGTTGCTCAATGCTCCTTCGAAGCATTGAAACATGCCCTCACAACTGCCCCTCTACTTTGGCCACCCAATTATAACAAATATTTCTTATTATACTTGGATGCAGCAGAGTCAATCATCGGCATGGTCTTAGTTCAGGAAGATGATTTTCTCTCAAAATATGTGATCTATTACTTGAGCCAAGGCCTCGTCAAACCGGAACTCAATTATTCTCATATCAAAAAACTTGCGTTGGCAGCAGTCCATGCTATCCAATAGTTTCGTCATTATGTTATGTTTTGCAAAACCACCGTCATTGTCGTTGTGAATCTATTTCAATACGTGTTGACATGACGAGTAATTGGCAGAAAGATCAGTATATGGATGGTCGTCCTTTAGGAATTTGACTTAGATTTCGTTTCGACGAAATCTGAAAAGTCACTGGTCTTCGTAGAACTTATCTCTGAACTTTCGGTCGAGTCAGGTGATGTTATGCCCGAAGAATCACCTATTCGAGGAGATATGTTCCTGATAGCATATTCAGACCCCTGGTATGGAGATATTATTGTCTATCTCCAGACTTTGAAGTTCCCCACCTCTACTTCTCATGATGAACGTCGTCGTATATGTCACCAGGCCAAGAATTATCTCATCCTCGAGGACACTCTCTATCGTCGAGTTGTAGATTGTGTTCTTCCCCGATGCCTCACTCATGAAGAAGCGGAAATCGTGCTTAATGATTTCCATACTGGAGCATGTGGCAGTCATTTGTCTAGGTTGGAAACAACCCAAAATATTTTATGAGCCAATTACTTCTAGCTGACACTAATCAAATATTGTATCGAATCGGTCAAGAAGTGCCACCGGTGTCAGATCTTCTCTCGGAAGATGAGGGCACATCTCGCTCCCATGTTTCCTATCATCACAGTTGGTACCTTCATTAAGTGGGGAATTGATTACACTACATTCATCCCTCCTTCAGCAAGGGGGCACTGTTATATCATTGTAGTCATAGACTACTTCATGAAGTGGGTCAAAGCTACGCCAACGTTTAAAGATGATAGAGAGACTGCAACTCTCTTTTTGTTCAACCAGATAATCGCAAGGTTCGGCGTCCTGAGAGAGATTTTCATTGACCATGGCAATCACTTTCATAACCAAATGATGACTGAATTAACATCAAATCTTGGGTTGCGGCAAGAACATTCATCACCCTACTACCCCCAAGCAAATGGTCAGGTGGAAGCTATAAATAAATCTCTTAAGACCATCCTACAGCGAACGATCAATTCGTCCAAGTCAAATTAGCAATTGATGTTATACTCAGCATTATGGGCTTGCCAAACGTCTGTTAAGACTGCAACCAGTTCCTCACCTT
This sequence comes from Picea sitchensis, assembly GCA_010110895.2. Taxonomy (NCBI): domain Eukaryota; kingdom Viridiplantae; phylum Streptophyta; class Pinopsida; order Pinales; family Pinaceae; genus Picea; species Picea sitchensis. The sequence continues at coordinate 52,901 of SNQJ01S0150703.1, forward strand.
TTCAACTTGTTTACGGGATGGAAGCAGTCTTTCCTATAGAATGTCAGATCCCATCCCTAAAGTTGGCAGTACAGTTACTGCCAGACACTTCTCCACTTGAAGAGCGGTTATTATACCTTGAGAAGCATCATGATGCAACCGTGTCCAATGAGGCTCACAAACAAAAATTCAAGTGTCAGTATGATCAGTTCGTTCGTCCTCAGATTTTCCCTAAAGGTGACCTTGTCCTGGTCTATGAACAGGATAAGGACTCCCTGGGGGCAGGCAAATTCAAACCCATGTGGTTCATACCTTTCATCGTAAAAGAGATTCTAAAAAAGGGTGCTTATCATCTAGTAGACTTTGAGGGAAATGCTTTGGCGGAGCCTAGAAATGGGCTCTACCTCAAGAAGTGTTACTCATAGGTAGGTCACCTTGGGTAACTTTTTGTAACATATGTATAGTCTTTGTACTATTACTTTCTGGTTTCTTTTGGTTTTATGGATGTGTCATTTTTTATGTTATCTGTTGTCACTATGGTCGATGTCAAGTGAATCAGAGGTGTTGTTGGGTACGCAGACAGTGCTAACTAGCACACTCGGAGGCTTGCCTCCGCATCTTGGGTAATTTTTACACATGAGGGCCAGTTATTATCTTCAGGAGGCATATGTTTAGGCAACACCACAAACAATGTCGTCGAATACAGCGCAGTTATTGAGTTGCTTCGTGACTCCCTGTCATTTGGTATCTCTCATCTCCGGGTCTATTTAGATGCTCAGCTAGTTGTGTCTCAATTAAATAGAGTCTATTGTGTTCATGATCCTACTTTACACCGACGATTCCTTAGGGTATGTCTCCTAGAATGAAGCTTTGATTATATTACATATTTTCATGTTCCTAGGAGATTAAACCAAGTCATGGATACTCTAGCTAATCAAATCTTAGATTGGCATCTCGCACACATATAAGAAAGACATACACATGCACAAGAAAATACATTTTTAAAGGCAAAAATAATCCTTAATACATAAAAAGACATAAAAATCCATATGTAGTATCAAAATCATCAGAGTACATAGGTGGGTGCATGCACCTCAAAAATACGACCAGTAACGAGTCATGGGGCTTATGCCCTCAAAACATATATACAAGTAGTGCCCTAGGCATGTGAAAAGTCCAGACTAACTAAGGTCAGGGCATGTGGGCCCTATTGTAATGATCAACAGCATTTTCCAAACGCCGAAAAAGTCATACCCACGTCTGTGGTGCCCCCACTACGTGAGGCTACATAGATGGTGGCAGATCCTCAATCTCTACCATGGGGACTATGTGAGTGAGCGAGGTAAAAAATTTCTCTACTCATCTCAAAACCCTCTTAGCCTCACCGGTTGGAATCTCTCCTGCTACTTTTGGTCCCCCTGCAGCAGTGGGTGCGGCCCCTGGCCGAGGACGTCGCCTGTTCCTCGCATAATCCATTGATCGCATTGTTCCCGCATCTGCACATAATAGACACATATTTGTCAAATGCTTTGGTATAAAAAAAATTAAATATATAAAAAACAACATAAAAATTACATATGTTTAACAAACAAAAAACAAACGATGCAAACTTACCCATCTCTCCTCGCTCCTCACTGGGGAGTACTAGTATCTCAGGGTCTCTCGAGAAGTCAATCCCAGCATAAGGGTAATCCTCTATGACTGGGATCTGTCGCGACAACCAAGCAAAAAAGTTGTCATCAAAGGACTCATTGGTCCTTCCTCCTCCCTGTCGTGGCAGCAACACTGCCCATCTGCATATCACAGGAAGAGAGGCATGATGCCCCCATACCACCTCTTGAGGGCTAAAACTAGGCACTCTTTCAAAGAAGAAAGAGCAAAGAATGGTCCCAAATGAAAAGTTCCTCTGAGTCCGCGACCGACAGTCTATTAGTTGTCTCTTCATACAGTCCAATAATGTGGTGCTCCAATCAAAAATCTGTGCATTTAAGCACTGAACTGCATAGTTCATATGTGCACGGGAAGCCTAATGCAAAGCAACAGACCCTATAATCCGCCCAATAAGAAACACTATCGCCTACAGTGCTAAGTCTGAGATCTTACTTATCGGCACTTGCAAGCTTGTCTTGTTTGTACCCGCCTCACAATAGAGTCCAATCAACTCCGATATGTTTTGAGGCCCTGAGGAAAACCTACGGAAGTTGACTGGTTCCCCTCACCAAGAGAGGCCAGTCAAAAAGTATATGTCCTTGGTCGTTGGCACCAGCGACTACCCCTCTAGCATAAATGCCTCTATGTCGGGATGTCAATAATCAACCAAGGCATTCAGTAGCCTAGGTTGTTCTCGCATGAAAGGACATAGGAAGAATTTTAGCAACCCACATTGCATTAAGGCAACAATAGCATTGGGGTCCTCCCCAACCAACGCACTAATATCCTCATGCTCTGTTTCCCTCTAGTGATTATACATCATGCAAAAAACCAAGTTCAAGAGGGTTAACCCTTGCTTTTTAAAGTTTTTTCCATTAAATAAAGGGTCCACGCGGGATGTAATGATGACAGTCGCGTGTACACGCATACAGTTTTTCCTCTGCCCGAGTGTACACGTGGTCTATCATAGGACAGCCCGCATGGACCTAGGGTCGACCTTTTGAGGTTCGATGCCCCCCAAAAAAATGAAACTAAATGCATAAAGAAATATTTAAATTGCAAGAGGAGAGAGTTTATACTTACTTGGTCCAAGCAGATGGTTGTTTCGTCCACCGAAGTTCCCAGAATCAATTATTTTCACAAACGGGCAGTTTTGGCTTTTAGTCAATGTTTGAATTAACAATGGTGATAATGAGTTGTCAGCTTCTATTTATAGAGGTTTTTGGCCCTTTTTTGGTCAATTTTTAGACCTTTTTGTCATTTTTTCTAAACTGGAAATCATTTAAGATGGTTCAGTAGTTTTCTTTGGATGATCATGGGAAGTATTACTTTGGGTATTTGGAAAAAAAAATTGGGAGTTGGGGTGTTTTGATGGTCCTTTGGTAAAAAGTCATTTTCTTCGACTCATTGCATTTAAGTCAGGATTCTACCTCCACTTTCTACATCTCGTTGCCTTTTCCACTTTTCCATAGGATCGATCCCACCGAGTTGCAACACAGAACCCTCTTTACTACTTTAGAAGTTTCGTAATTTTGTGGTAGAGCCTACCATAACATGGATTCCTTAGGTAGATCTTGGTTGCATGATGGTGTCCATGTTGTCACTAACAACTATAGGCTCGAGAGTCCTTTTTAGCTTTTCCCTGATTACAAGTTTGAGCCTCATTTGCATGATTCTTTATCACTCTTGACCTCACCCTCGAGACTCCCCAAAACATATTGGGTCTTCTTTTAAGCCCTTTTCAGACCCTCTAAACATGAAAAGATTGTCGAGCGATCTTGTGGCCTTTCACGCTCACTAAAATGGAATTTGAAGTTACATCTGTCCGACGGTATTTTACCCCTTTTCGGTCTGGACGATCAACTATACGAACAAAGGTATACTCTAGAGGCCTCGGATCTCTAGAAGAGTATTCTCAGGTATAATTTTAACCCTTTTTCGGGCCTGAGGGACTAAATTTACGAAAAAGGAACCCCCACAGAGTCCATAGTTAAGCTCTTTTCAGACTCCCTAAAATTGAAAAGATCATCGAGTGGCCTTATTCTTTCACACACATTAAGATGGTCCAGAAGAACATTTTTGACAGAGTCCATAGTTAAGCTTTTTTCAGACTCCTTAAAAATGAAAAAAATGTTCGAGTGATCTTGTCTTTATCACACTCGTTAAAATGGTTTTGAATAGACATCTTGTCGGTGCTAGTTTACCCCTTTTTCGAACCGACTAGACTACCTTCGAAAAAGGTACCCCAGTGGAGTCTCCTTTTAAGTTTTTCAGACTCTCTAAATATGAAAAACCGTCGAGCTTACCTTCTCTGGGCTCATTAAACTTACATCGAAGGACGTTACCATTGTGTGTTTTGTTAACCGTGTTTGCATACCTGCATCTTTGGTCTAATGCTGGCTCCATGTTGCTCTCAACTGAACCATCTGAAACATGCCTTATACGTAAGCTTCGTAGCACTTTGCCTCTGCGTCTTGACACCTTTGGCCCCAGGAGGGATTTTTCCCAAGTGTCCTTGCTTTGAACATCAGTCTTGTCCTTGTGCCTCGAACTCGTATGTTTGTGACACTCATTCCTCCTTTGTAATGTAACATTCTTTTATTCTTTTTCCAAAATTATTGAAAAAAGACAAATATATATATATATATATACCCCAAAAAGAGGAAGGGAAAATTATTTTCTTTGTATTGGAAGCACAATGAGTTGCCCTTGGATAAATCACATCCTTCCATTTGTTCGTCAAGACCTGGGACTTAATATGACCTTAGGAAGTTGGAGAGTTTGTGTTGCCTCCTGCCTCGTGAACTTATGTTAATTCCATGTTGCTTGAGTCTCATCATTTGTCATGATATTATCCAAGGGAATTTTTTCCAAGCTTGATTCATCCCCTCTGCAATTTTTCTCTTTCCCTCATGCCCGGCCATCCCGAAAGTCCAATCAAGTCTTTCTTCAAAATCAATGAAGCCTCCAGTCTGATCATCAAGATTCTCTAGTCCATGACCGAAGAGCCATCGAAGACCTCTGGGTAGTGAAGTCATACACTCATA
>SNQJ01S0150704.1:0-12563 GCA_010110895.2 Picea sitchensis
TCTAGGGAAAAACCCTAACATAATTTCTATCGTTAGATCTATGACCTTATAATGAACAGTCCAGATTTACAATGAAATTACAATATACTTTTACAGGTCAATTTTTCCTTTGGGGGCTTCGTGAACACCTCCAACCATGTTGCTTCTGTGCATTCTCACACTATATCTATGCCCTCCCAGAAGAGTATTTCATAGTGTTTAGTAACTTTGAACTTTCCAAGAAACTTGACTACCTTGAAATTTCTCCCTAAGTCTGTAAATTAATCTAGTGTGCCATCTTGGCAGCTTCTCTTCTGACTCCACTGAGTTTAGATACACACTCATTGCATCGGCTCACAGAGTTTTCTCCCTCTATCATGCACTCCTTTCACTTATCCTCGAGAACCAAACTTAACTCAACACTCTGTCGCATAGAAAACCATATCTCTATCCCTGCAAACGATTTCTAACATTCATCTACAATTCAAATGCACGTAAAATAGACTCATAACACAACATCCACTAAACATAAATGTAAAACAGGAAAAACTGTTATTTTCTATTAATGGTGGAATGCCAAATTACAATAGTGGATTCCGAGCTACAAATGAGTCTCGACTCTCTCTATTTTTCTCCTATCTTCTATTACAAAGATTTTTCTTCAAACTCCAGTAGCCTCTATTGGGCATACAATACAAGAATTTATACAAGAGGGGCTCTATGAGCTTCCCTCGCAAGATTAAATTAGTGCTGTCAAAGCACCATTAAAAACACCTATCTAATGGACAGATTACAATGATGGAACTCTTCTCCAACTCGGATGCAGGTCCCTTCTACCGTCATCCTATTAATGGTGACCTTATCTCCAACTTGTGTGAAAGTTCAATTTGGCTCTTCCATCTTGTCTTTAATTAATGCCTAGATCGCGCCTTAGATTCTCGAGGAAACAATGAGAGAGTGGAACCCATCCTTCCTTGAATTCACATCACACATTTAAATGAGCTAGCACATGCTGAGGTGGAGCGATGCTCCTGTGTCATACTCCAAGTCTATGAAAATCATGATCTCCTACTCATGAGCTCTCCAACGTGATTGAAATCCACCTAGATCCCAAACTTTATTTTGTAGTTATCTCTTGACTCCTCTGCTCTACTGCTTCTACTCCTTCATCTTCCCTACTACTCGTGCATGTTTCCTTTCGTCCAACTTCCTCTTGCTAACCAATTCCCCTTCTGACTCCAGCATCAACTTCCTTACTTTCTCGATCACCTTGTCTAGTTGCTCCACTGGATGGTTCTTCTATTGTAGACTAGCTCACTGCACTCTCTCCTTGTTGATGGGAAATTCAGACTAACTTCCCAAGACATCTTCTTCCTTTGTGGCCTTAGATTTCTACTGTACTACAGTCTTCACTCTTGCAGGCTCCTCATCACTGAAATGTTGCTCAACTACCACTTCTCCTAACGGATTTTCTCCTACTAGTCCTTCAGCTATTCCCATTCCATCTTCCTCGAGCTTCTCCTCATCCTAGTGTAATTCTTCATCTTCTTCCAACTTATCATGTTGGATGTGCATGATTTGCACTACCACTCTACTCTCAAGAGCTTCCAATTCCTTACACATATCAACAAAGTCTATGTTGTCTACTCCCTCTTCTGCTATAGACTCCAATGTTGCAGTCATCTCCTTTTTAGCTTCCTTGATGAAAATGTCGAGCAATTATGTTGAATTCTCTTCTCCTTCTGTTGGGATATACCTTAGTATATGTTCCTTCTCCTTCCAGGCAGTCTCTGCTGGCTAATTTTTTGTTGCATTCACAACACCTATGCTAGCCTCTCCTCGGCCTCTTGGTAGGAATATATCGACTCCCTTGATGATCAAAATGCTCCCCTAATCCTTCTCTTCGATGGTGGAATTTTGGAACTTCTTATCATCTTCATTCACATGGCTCGCAGCTCTACGTGAATCTCCATATGAGTGAGGTATTCATTCTTCCTCCTCTTCATATGTCAACATCCTCTAATGGGAAATCTTAGCTGAGATCATCTCTTCTTCCTTTCCTTCCTAGAAACCTGGGATGCCTCCTCTTCCCACCTAGTAGTTTACGAGATCCATTGATCCCTTCTCATTTCCCTCCTGGAAATCTACGATACCCTTGCCAGATCTATTTCCCTTAAGACTGAGTTTTTCAGCATGCCTCAACCACCTCTTTAACACCTTTTGCTACCTCCTGTCGAACAAATTATGAACATGTCATCTGGCTATCCTCTTCAAAGGACATTCATACCTCCAGTGCACCTTTGACTCCTGCTTCATTTTGAATGAAAGCCTCTCCATATGTGTTCATATTTCACAGAATTCCTTGTCGATCTTCGCCTTTCTCTTATGCGGTTAGAATCTCCCTTGATCATGTTTATGACCATCAATGTCCATATTTACCTTCTACCTGTCCTACTACATGGTCCGTTGTTCACTCTGCAACTGAGAGCATCTTCAACTTCTCCTTCGCCTGAAATCTACAGACGAAAACTTATACCCTGATACCACTATGATGGTATCAAACTATCTCCCTTGTCTCCTCCTTCACCTATTGTATACAGGAGAAATCAAGCTATGATACCACTCTAATGGTATCATACTATCTCCTTTGTCTCGTCCTTCACTTGTTTTCTACAGGAGAAATCAAGCTCTGATGCCACTCTAATGTTATCAGACTATCTCCTTTGTCTCTTCCTTCACCTACTATTTACGGGCGAAATAAATCTCTGATACCACTCTGGTGTCAACCTCCCCTCTAACTCCTTCGGGGTTGACATGACCTCCTGGTATAGCATTGTTCAATTCATCGAACCAACTGGTTCATCGGGATCTTGATGGAACCAATTTAACTTGACACAGCCCCTTTACCTTCTCGGTGCAGATATGTTGCACCCGCAGACCCTCTCCTTAGCGCTTTTCAACTCTTAACGCCAACTATGCTAGCTCCTCGTGCTAGGCTTCCTCCTTGATGTGACCACATGTTAGAAAAATAGGACCATGGAGTAATAAAATAAAACAAATGTGGAAACAAAACATAGAAGATACAAAATACAATAGAGACATAGATTTACATGGTTCACCCAATGTGGGCTACGTCCACTAGAGAAATTTCCGTGTCTTTCCTTTATTATTATCCAATAAATGGAGGGATACAACCTACAACAAACCCATCGTAACTTCCTCTTCTTTCTCTCACAATCTCCTATCTCAGCATACAATATTCTCCATAATGCATAGCCGCAATACATTTCCCTCATAACAGAGGGTTTCCTTATAGGGAAAAAACCCTAACATAATTTCTATCGTTAGATGTGTGACCTTATAATGAACGGTCCAGATTTACAATGAAATTACAATATACTTTTACAGGTCAATTTTTCCTTCGAGGGCTTCGCCAACACCTCCAACCATGTTTCTTTTGTGCATGCTCACACTATATCTATGCCCTCCTAGAAGAGTATTTTAGAGTTTTTAGTAACTTTGAATTTTCCAAGGAACTTGACTGCCTTGAAATTTATCCATGTGTCTATAAATTAATCTGGTGTGCCATCTTGGCATCTTCTCTTCTGACTCCACTGAGTTCATATACGCACTCCTTGCGTTGGCTCATAGAGTTTTCTCCCTCTGTCGCACACTCCTTTCACTTAGCCTCAAGAACCAAACTTAACTCAACACTCTCTCGGATAGAAAAATATATCTCTATCCCTGCAGATGATTTCTAACATTCATCTACAATTCAAATGCACATAAAATACATTCATAACACAACATCCACTGAACATAAATGTAAAACAGGAAAAACTGTTATTTTCTATTAATGGTGGAATGCCAAATTACAATAGTGGATTCCAAGATACAACTGAGTCTTGACTCTCTATGTTTTTCTCCTATCTTGTCTTACAAAGAGTTTTCTTCAAACTCCAGCAGCCTCTACCGGTCATACAATACAAGGATTTATACAAGAGGGGCTCTATGAGCTTCCCTCGCAAGCTTAAATTAGTGGTGTCAAATCACCATTCAAAACACCTATCTAATGGACAGATTAAAATGATGGAATCTACTCCAAATTGGATGCAGATCCCTTCTACTGTCATCCTATTAATGGTGACCTTATCTCCAGCTTATGTGAAAGCACAATTTGGCTATTTCATCTTGTCTTTAATTAATCCCTGGATCATGCCTTGGATTCTCAAGGAAAAAATGAGAGGGTGGTGCCTCTCCTTCCTTGAATGCACACCACATGTTTAAATGAGTTGGCGCTTGCTGAGGTGGAGCGATGCTCCTATGTCATACTCCAAGTCTACAAAAATCATGAGCTCCTACTCATGAGCTCTCAAATGTGGCTGAAATCCACCTGGATCCCAAAATTTCTCCTGGAGTTGTCTCTCGACTCCTCTGCTCTACTAATTCTACTCCTTCATCTTCCTCGTTGTTCATGCATGTTTCTTTTCATCCAACTTCCTCTTGCTGATCAATTCCCTTATCGAATCCAACATCAACTTCCTTAATTTCTTGATCACCTTGTCTAGTTGCTCCACTAGATGGTTCTTCTGTATTAGACTAGCTCACTACACTCCCTCCTTATCGATGGGAAAATCACACTGACTTCCCAAGACATCTTCTTCCTTTGTGTCCTTATCTTGCCACTCTGCTGCAGTCTTCACTCCTCTAGTCTCCTCATCACTGAAATGTTTCTCAACTACCACTTCTCCTGACGAATTTTCTCCTACTGGTTCTTCAGCTATTCCCATTCCATCTTCCTCCAGCTGCTCCTCATGCTGGTGTAATCCTTCATCTGCTTCCAAATTAGCCCATTGGATGTGCATGCTTTGCACTACCAATCTACTCTCAAGAGCTTCCAATTCCTTACACATATGAACAAAGTCTATGTTGTCTTCTCCCTCTTCTGATATAGACTCCAATGCTGTAGTCATCTCTTGTTCAGCTTCCTAGGTGAAAAGTTCGAGCAATTATGTTGAAGTCTCTTCTCCTTCTGTTGCAACAGACCTCATTATTTGTTCCTTCTCCTTCCAGACAGTCTCTGCTTGCTATATTTCTATTGCATTCAAAACACCCGTTCTAGCCTCTCCTCATCCTCTTGGTAGGAATATCTCAACTCCCCCAATGATCAGAATGCTCCCCTGATCCTTCTCTTCGATGGTGCAAGTTTGCAACTTCTCATCATCTTCATTCACATGGCTCTCATCTCCATGTGAATATCCATCTGAGTGAGGTATTCCTTCTTCCTCCTCTTTGTCTTTCAACATCCTCTAATGGAAACTCTCAATTGAGCTCATCTCTTCTTCCTTTCCTTCCTGGCAACTTGGGATGTCTCCTCTGCCCACTTGGGATTTTACGAGATCCACTGATCCCTTCTCATTTCTCGCCTGGAAATCTATGAGACCCTTGCCATATATATTTCCCTTATGATTGAGGTTTTCAGCATGCCTCAGCCACCTCTTTAACACCTGTTTCTACCTCCTAGCCAACAAAATCTGAACAAGCCATCTAGTTATCCTCTTCAAAGGACATTCATACCTCGATTGCACCTTTGACTTCTGCTTCATTTTGAATGCAAGCTTCTCCATATGTGTTCAGATTTCACTGAGCTCCTTGTCCATCTCCTCCTTTCTCTTCTGTGGTTAGACTCTCCCTTGATCATGTTTATGACCATCAATGGCCATATTTACCTTCTACCTGTCCTCCTAGAAAGTTTGTTGTTCACTCTGCAACTGATGGAATCTTCAACTTCTCCTTCACCTAAAATCTACAGACAAAAACTTATACCCTGATACCACTCTGATGGTATCAAACTATCTCTTTTGTCTCCTCCTTCACCTGCTATATACAAGTGAAATCAAGCTATGATACCACTCTGATGGTATCAGACTATCTCCTTTGTCTCCTCCTTCACCTGTTTTCTACAGGAGAAATCAAGCTCGAATACCACTCTGATGGTATCAGACTATCTCCTTTATCTCTTCCTTCACCTACTATCTATGGGTGAAATAAATCTCTAATACCACTCTGGTGTCAACCTCCCGTCCAATTCCTTTGGGGTTGACACAACCTCCTAGTATAAGATCGTTCATTTCATTGAACCAACTGGTTCGTCGGGCTCCTGATGGAACCAATTTAAATTGACACAGGCCCTTTACCTTCTCAGTGCAGATATGTGGCACCCACAAACCCTCTCCTTAGCACTTTTCAACTCTTAATGCCAACTCTGCTAGCTCCCCATGCTAGGCTTCCTCCTTGACATGACCATGTGTTAGAAAAATAGGACCATGGAGAAATAAAATAAAACAAATGCGGAAACAAAACACAGAAGATACACAATACAATAGAGACATAGATTTACATGGTTCACATAGTGTGGGCTACATCCAAAAGAGAAATTTCCATATCCTTCCTTTATTATTATCCAACAAATGAAGGGATACAACCTACAACAAACCCCGTTGTAACTCCCTCTTCTTTATCTCACAATCTCCTATCTTAGAATACATTATTCTCCATAATGCATAGCCACAATACATTTCCACCATATGGAAGAGTGTACATACTTCTGAGGTGTAAATACTTCATTGGGTATAAACATGGCTAAAAACAAAAGACTTCTGAATCTGGAAGATAATCAGGCTCCACAACCAACACCACGGACTATGACCATGGGCCAGCTCCCTTCGTGATCCCGTACTTCGAAACTTTCCCGAGTTTCTTTCTCCCTCTTTCCCAATTTCCAAATTGACGAATTCCATGGGACTCGATCTATGGTCGACATTCCCTGGTGATCAATGACTATGATCAACATCACTAGTTCAGACATTGTGAGTCTTCTCTTCTCCCAACTCTACTTTTCTCGATTGCAAATCAACAATGTGCCGATCCAAATCCACGTGTCCCTCCTTGATGGATGACCAAGATTTACTTTGGCTCTCAGATATATGGGTGTTCTCCTCCTCTTTTCTCCAAAGGGTTCTTCCTATGAAATGCATGAATCCCTGCCAAATGCTCTTCTAGATCCAACAATCTAGATTCAAATCACTCTTCGCAACTTCGTGAAGATCCTTGTTTTATTTTGGCAAACATTCTAAAGCTCCTGCTCCTGAACTTATCGAACGTTTTCCACCTATATCCTCCTTGACGATGGGTGATTTCTCCATCTTTGGGACTTCGAAAACTCCTCGCTCCCTTTGCACACTTATGAAAATTATCCTTTTTAGACTTGGACTATTCTAGAACTCTTTCTGCACTCCTTGTAGAAATATATGCAACTCTCCTGTGACTTTTCTTGGCTTGAAAACCTCCAAGGTTCCAATTTCCTCTGCGAGTTTATCTTTCCCTCCTGGCAACTTCCTGCTCTTCCTCTTGAGCTTGTGATATGGACTTACAGTATCCTAGGAACAATCTTTGTGTTGGGCTCAGTTCTTTGACGACTCCTTCTTTAGCGTTATGGAAAGGTTTAAGGCATATCCTTTCCTTTGTCAACACACTTCTTGCAAAGCCTTCCTTCACCAGAATGTTCGAAATTATGGGGTTCCCCAACACCTCCAACTGTGTTTCTTCTATGCATTCTCACACTATCTCAATTCCCTACTGGAAGAGTTATTCAGAGTGTTCAGTAACTCTGAACTATGCTTCGTCCTACACAGTATGTCTTTCCAAGGAACTTGACTGCCTTGAAATTTCTCCCTGAGTCTATAAATTAATCTGGTGTGCCCTCCATGAAGCTTCTCTTCTGACTCCACTGAGTTAAGATACGCACTCCTTGCGTCGGCTCACATAGTTTTCTCCCTGTCATGCACTCCTTTCACTTAGCCTCGAGAACCAAACTTAACTCAATGCTCTCTCATATAGAAAACTACATCTCTATCCCTATAGATGATTTCTAGCATTCACCTACAATTCAAATGCATGTAAAAGTCATTCATAACATAGCATCCACTGAACAGAAATGTAAAACAGGAAAAACTATCATTTTATATTAATGGTTGAATGCCAAATTACAATATTGGAGTTCAAGCTACAACTGAGTCTCGACTCTCTATGTTTTCCTCCTATCTTGGCTTACAAATATTTTTCTTAAAACTCCAACCGCCTCTACCAGGCATACAATACAAGGATTTATACAAGAGGGGCTCTATGAGATTCCCTCAAAAGATTAAATTAGTGGTTTCAAATCACCATTCAAAACACCTATCTAATGGACAGATTACAATGATAGAAATCTGCTCCAAATTGGATGCAGATCCCTTCTGTTTTAAGCCTATTAATGGTGACCTTATCTCCAGCTTGTGCAAAAGCACGATTTGTCTCTTCCAACTTGTCTTAAATTAATGCATGGATCACGCCTTGGATTCTCGGGGGAAAAATGAGAGGGCACCGCCTCTCCTTCATTGAATGTGCACCACATGTGTAAATGAGATGGCACGTGTTGAGGTGGAGCAATGCTCCTACATCATTACACCCCTAGATTGATAATTTAATGTCTAGAATTTAAGCAATTAAATTTCCTAACAATTCATTCACGACATAAACAACCTATCCCTCAACCAACACCCCCTTTTCCTAAAATGATAAAAGATAATGAAACTTACACAAGCTCAAAAAGTGACCTCTTATGTGAAATAAAGGACTTATGTGTCAAAATACCTCTCTTCTAGGGTATTAATGATTTTCCTATCCAAGGAAAAATCATCAAAGATGAATTAATTAAGAGACCAGGAAAAAAAGGAAAATACTCTTCTATAGTTAATGTGATAGGCCAACTTGCAGATCTTATGTTAGGAAAATTATTTATTCTTAAATTATTATATCCAAGTAGCCTAGTTGTATATGTTTACATCAATAAAAATATAACCTAGAACAACCTAATAGACCTAGAACTAGTTATCAATGTTATGACAAAGGAAAACATGCATAGACTTTATCTAATGGAACTATCAAGACACACACCTACCATACTCCAGCTAGAAAATAGATCAACTTTAAATCCTATGGGATTCTTAGAGGATGTAATGGTCTATCATGGGAGTACCTTGTTATATCAATTTTTCCTCACCCCATGGAACTTTCTTAGAAGACCTTTTCCATTTCCCTATGCAGACTTGAAGTCCCCTTTTGCACTTCCCAGAGCTAAAAATCATAGTTTTCCACATGTACATGACCTATCAATTATAAAACATGTGTATATGTAGGTTGCACCACTACAAACTGTGTACATCAAATTTGGTGCTCAAAATTAAAAATTGTGTCGTGTTTCCATGTCATGTCACGAGATCCATGATCCTTGACCTTCCATATAGTGGAATTTTTCTGACTCGGCCCTTCAGTTCCATTTGAAGGCTATAAATGGGCTATATACAAACCATGGAAGAGGAGAAGAATTCAAATTTTGAGAGAAAAGTTACTCTGGAGAAATTATTCACTTCATACTGAGTCTGCATCCCTTTCTCCTTTAAGTCTAAACACATTGTCCAACCCCCAATATTTTCCCTCTTTGATGGAGAACCTCATTGTATCTCTTATATGAGCTTGCCTTTGGTGGAGGATTGAATTGGTGGAGGCCCAACTGGAAGGGACTTAGTGTCTCGATTATGAGACGTGCTGACATCGAAGTTTGTCACTTGTATACTTCTAATGATCATATTTTAATAGAAATATTATTTTCTCTTCCAATTAATATCTTGCAAATATTTGAATTGTTATTCCATAGGAATATTTGTTATGGATGTTGATGGGTTATGATATTATATTTTCTAACAATATATATTATCACCATATGGTTGTGTATCTTGGTTGTTGAGGACAATTTGCAGGTATAGAGCATTGAGTCGACTGCTCAACGATAGTGTTCATCGAATGTTCTGGCTAGGTAGGCTCTTTATCTTGTCTTGTTAGCATTTTTCATTTATATAGCATACTTGACATTAGAGTTGATTTCTGCAGTAATTATGTCTGTTGTGGTTTACCCCATTCCATAGATTAATTTTCCCCGTAACATAATTGCGACCATATTGGGGAATGAATCTTGTTTTTTGGTTTTGGAGTGTTTTTCTCCTTTGATTTCTCTCGGTTAGCCTAATTTTCCTTTTCGTCTGATTGCTTGAAAATCTATTTTCATTTTGAATCTGAATTTCTTGGCCTTATCCTTAACCTGACAATGTTTTAATACATATACATGGTTTTCCCCTTGACATATGTGTGCGTACCCGAGCTGGAACTCTATAGGGCACATACATATGCAGTTTTTTCTTAAATAGTCACATACATCAATATTTTTTTCTTGATTGTTGAGTTTGGTGTTTGTTGTGTGAGGTTTGATAGTTGTTGAGTCTTCTTGGGTCTCTGTCATAACTGTTGAGTTCCTGTCGAGTGATAGGAAACCTTCCTTTGGTTGGATTTTCGAGAGTTTTTTCTTTCTCATCATCTTTTTCATTGGTTTTCCTTGCATCTTGGGTTGAGTGTTTACTTCTTGGTATCCTTCTTGGTTTGTCTCTTTTTTCTTATAGTAGGGTCTATATATCAAGCGATTGTTCAGTCCTTGCATTTTCGTTTCTTTATATTGAAAAAAAAAAAAATACATCTTTTATTTTGGCATTTGTTCTTTTGGGTTGTTTATTATTGGTCTTGATACATGTATAGAAAGATTGCATCTTATTGAAATTGCAGAGTTGAATTGAAATTTTCATTTTGAAAAGCTTATCGTCTTTTGAGAATTGAAGTTTAGGACTTAGCTTTATGTTTGTATTCATTTATTTTATTTTTTGAATCATAACATCATCATTTTCACGACTACACATTTTGAGTAAAAAAATCCATTAAAAGTAACAATAATTAATTTAAAATTGATTCGAAACGATTTTATTTTTCAGGGTACAAAAACTAGCTTAAGATATAGAGCCTTGGAATAGGATTTTGTGAGTAAACTTTTCCAAGGTTATTAAACTCAACATATGTGTATGACTAAGGGAGTGGTGAAATCCATTGTATAATTAGTGATGTCGGGAGGCTTCGCTCACACAAGAGCTAATCATGAGTAGGGATGATTTTAAGGATGGAAATTTATTTTAAAATGTAGAAACCTTGGCGAATCTTACTGATCCTTCATATGCTAACTATATATGATTGGCAATATTTTTGTAAAACTATTCAAATTTTTAAGGATTTTATATAGTTTTTATAAATTTTTGGCGATTTTTTAAGGTAAAATAATTTTATCCTATAGAATTTGGGCGGATCATTTTTAAAATAGTGAATCTCATTTTTTGAAAAACCATGGAAAATTAGCCCATGAGTGAAATTTAGCCCCTAAAATTGGTTGAAGTTGGTTGAAGAGATATCCATCTAATACCTTCTTAGTTTCATAGATATTTCTAGGGATCTATTCATATTTGTGGGTATTTCTAGTACCTTTACCTCTATGAGAGGTGATGCATTCAAGATTTAGGGCTTTTTTACCCTGACCATACGGTGGAACTAACTTATGAATGTTCTCCTGTGAATTAATTATATCGTGGTGGATTTAGTTGCTGGACATAGGTAGCCACATAGGTTACTTGTTGGGGTTATTTTCCAGGTACCCTGAGTCAAATAAGGGTCAGAAAACACACAACCTTTATGAAGAATTACCTCTCCAGGGTGTTCTGACTGACTACGTTGTTAATCCCACAAGGGCCCTTATAACTAATTTTTATACCTCCGATATTCTGAAGGGAGTCTCAAGCTCCTCTTCGGCGAGGCATACCTACTCTAGTGAGGGAGGCCCCTTTTTCATCTACGATATTCTCTTTGTGTGCATTTGGACTTTTTATTTATTTTGGTGTTCTCTTTGATTATTAGTTGGCTTTAGGATTTTGTATTGTGTCATGATTTTTCATTTCTATGGTTAGTGGATCCCTTGTGACTCCCTCATTTGGTGCTACCCAACCCATGGTATTTTCTCATTCCATGGGGATGAATCCTTGTGTATTTCTGAGTGGTACATTGAATCATGATAGTCAGCCAATACCTTGGGCCTCTAGTCATGGACATGTCTTATCACTTTCCATCCTTTGTCTCATCACTTTATGTGAATCCTAGTTTTGGGTCTGGAGGCATGATGCCTCCTTATTCTCCTTTTTCATTTGGTGAGATTCATATCCCTCAACCAAATTTTACAGTAGGAGGTTGGAATCTTCATTCCTTTTCTGATACCCCTTTGGGTTCTGAGTCGTATTTGGTTTCCCAACATTCTAGTCCTTCTTTGGTTGATACAGTGGTCATGCCAATGCAATATTCGACTGACACACCTCTTATTTTATGGGGTGATGTGTCTCTTGACCTTTTTGTCTCACATCTTGTTCAACCAGTGATTGCGTCGATGCAATCTTCGACCAACACCACTTCTATTTTTAGGGATGATGCGTCTCTTGACCTTGTTGTCTCACATCCTATTCAACCAATGGTTGAAGAAGTGTTGGTTCTGATGAAATATTCATTCGATCCCACTCTTCTCTTGGAGAGTGAGAAGTATAAGGAAGTGACATTGCCGATGTAATATT
>SNQJ01S0150706.1:0-23198 GCA_010110895.2 Picea sitchensis
AAGAATCACCTAGTAGTGACTGAAAGCATTCCACTAGGAATGGTCAATTATTGGGAACACATATTTTAAATGACATATCAATAAACCACTAGGACAACTAGAGGTTAATATTGGGCAACACAGGATGCGTACGACTCACATAGGTACTAATAATTTGTAACATGAATGAATGAATTTGTAACATGAATCAAGGACATGAATAATTTCTAGTCCTGTTTGAGGGTGAAAAGGGCATCCACAAAGAATAAGCCTCTACCATCCTAGATAAATATGGAGCAAAACTATATGAATATGTCATAAAATATTTTTCAGGGCCTTGGTATTGATGGGAGTGGATTCCACTCAGTGGAAACTCTTTGAGGACTTGTGTACCTGAATCTCGCTTGGTTGAAGAATGTGTCACAGAATGAAAGGGAATCCCCATATCAGTCTCTATTTCTGTCAAAGAAAGATATCTTCTTGAAGATAATGGTTCTCCAAAATAAGAAGGAAACATTGGTTCCATTGTTACTAAAGCCACCATTGAAGGGTACACTGAATAAAAATATGAGACAGTGTTGTGCAAAATTCCATTTGTCCGAGGACTTTTGAAAAATTGGAAGAAGTTTATTGTGGAAGAACATAAAAGGGTGCAATTTTGAAGCCTTTGGATGGTGATGAATCTTACCCATAAAGAGAACCATGCCCAGAATTTGAAAAAGTTGATATTAATATCCAAACAGAGGATGATGACAATTTGAATGAAGGGGATTGCACTAACACCAATGATCATGAGGAAGAAACCTATGCTATCCTAGAGAAAAAAGAAGGCGACATTGACAGAAATAAATAAGAAGTTACAGTTCAAAAAGAACAATATGGCAATAGCCTTGATAAGTGCTTGACCAAAGGCTGTGATGCTTATTTTTTTGTCCAAGAGGAGGAACATCTTGCTCTTTTTGAATATGAAGATGGTGTTATTGAAGTGAATAACATAACAGATCTCCAACAAAGGTACCCTCATGGTTTTCCTCCAGAATATGATTATGGCAAAGATGACAACATTGATATTCCAGCAAGTCGTGAGGGTGTCTTGAATGCAGATTTTGAAAATATCACCACACAAGGATTTGTTGATGCTAGAAAAGTCATTTTTTTAAAGTGGGATGAAAAGTAGGTATATGAAGATTACAATATCAACATTTCGCAAGATCTTGGATATGTTGGGGTTTTCCTAGAGGAAGAGAACAATCTGGATTTTGTAGGCTCATAAAAGGGGTTCAATAGCGGGCCAAATGAAACCTTCATACGTGGTTTCTTCTTGAAACAAAGAAATTCCAACTCGTGTGTATTGTGTTTTGATGCATCACAAAAATACGATGACAATCACCAAAGAAGGAGAGAGAAACAATACAAGCTGACAATGATCCTGGGGGAAACAATGGTCTAAACAGGGACCTCAAATTTTCTCAGAATATAACCTCAATCCATGATGATACACCCTCTGACCTTGAGGAATATTTTCATCTAGATGTTGTGCATCAAAACTAGTCAAATTATGATGTCTAGATGAGCTCTTAAAAACCCTAGAAGAGGAAGTCTTTCTAGTCCTAAAACTGCGGTGATGATATTGCTCATTGTTCACCTCTCTATGAGTATGATAAGTCTATCTTGAAAATTGATGTATTGCCATCATTTATGAGCATTGTTCACAGGATTATCATATGTTGATTTGAAACTTTATGGTAATGTAATGAGAATGCTGCATATTTATAAATCTGTCCTAAATTGAACAGTGGTCTGTCCATTTGTTTCTCAAAGAAGTGATCTATATTTGAATGCTATTGCCTTTCCACCTTGATGATAATTCTCTGCTACACTTTAATGTCCGATTGACACCCAGTTTAAGTAATATAACTCAGTTGTTTTGCTTGGTATATGTTAATGACAAACTCGTAGTAACATCATTGTCATCATTGTTCAGTGTTATATTGTCATAGTTTACATTTAATGATATCAGATGAAGCATTATCATGGTTTAAAGGGCATGGACTGTGGAACACTTTAAATACATTGATCATTGCTTGGGCATAATTTCAAGTTGGTTCAGCTATTGGCATATGGTTTCATTTTTGTTTCACCAACAATGAGTAAATGATCTTTTGTAGGTTGATCATGGTCCTCATCATGCTAAATTATCCAAAGGTTGTATGTTACAGGTGTCCTGACTCCTATCAGTGCATAATGACTTATTAGTACTACCAGGAAATGCCTAGAACAAATTCTTGTGTTGTAGCAATAGTGTTGATTTCTCCTTGTTGATGCAGGAATGACTTTGGATTAAAAAAAAAACATTGGCAATCCGTTGTCTAACTTGCAAAGTTTGAGATGAATGTCTATATGGAAGACACATGTACCCATTGATGTAATAGATAGCCTCATCAAGCACTCAGTTCACATAGCTTTTAGATCACTTCCTGACTATCATGAAGTCGAAACTGCTAAACTGTTTTTTATTAATTAGTGGATGGGGTATACTATAGTTAGGCTAGACACTTGGATGAAGAAAAAGAATTTATTAAAAAAAAATCCAATAAAAAAACTAATGCTACTTTATGGATTTCTTTACTTGGTGACTGCACAATACATGACAGTAACTGGCCTCCAATCTTTCCAAGTCTGCAAGTTTTTGTCCCACAATTTAAACAAATATCTTTATGGAATTTAAAGATGAAGGATCGGGTAAATAGTAAATACCTATCAAGACATTTGGAAAGTCGAAACCCTGGTAATTATTCACCGCCAAAGCCTCGCGCAGCACCTTCTAAGTTTCTTTTGCTCTGAACAGGCGGCTCCACTAGGCTAATAACTGTAACAAATTCTAGTTTCTTCTGCTCTGAATAGGCAGCTCCACCAGCGGCTCCACCTTTAGCATCTCTTGCCCTTTTTTTCGTTCCATCGAGGGGAAATAAGCATGAAAATTCAATATATGTAAACCGGGCCTTGGGGAATTAGAGATTTCCAGGATGGTCACTAGATAGTAGACTTTGTAGTTCTCACAAACAAACCAGACAAGTAACAAAGCTATGATTTTAACCCTGGGAACTGGGCAGATCCCATACAATTTATACTAGGTGGGAGGGCCAAAATGTAGCTACCCAGTGCCCATACCAAAAAATCTGGGCGAATTAAACCATAAACCTTGATTTTACCAAATGGCAGGGTGAAGAAGCTATCAAAAATTCCCATACTTCTAGAAATTTGGCTAATGGAAGCTTGTCCCTCCAAATTTCAGGGGCGAAATATAATTTTGTTTCCTCTATCTCTCCTAAAAACAAGGGATAACCCTATACACGATTTTTCCCCTAAAATAAATTACGGGCTAATGATATAAGTTTTAAAAAATCACTTTAATACAAAAAATTCGCCCAATAAAAAATTGGAAGCCCCTAAATTTTTCCCATGAGAGAAATTTTGCCCCTAAAATCATCTATGATTTCGGGCTGAGGTAATGGAACTTCCATTTGGGTACTGTCTCTTCCACCCTGGACTGTCTCAATTTCAGGCTGGGGTAATGGAACTTCCATTTGGGTACTGTCTCTTCCACCTTGGACTGTCTCAATTTCAAGCTGGGGTAATGGAACTTCCATTTGGGCGATATCTCCTCCTTCCTGTGCTGCCTCAATTCCCTATGGGGGGTTTTCATGGTGTAGTTAGGGTTTTTCTATGTGTAGAGGCCTATCGGCCTTGATTAGATCACCCCAAGTTATTTGATTTTGGATCAGATCCCTGTTTACTATCAACTTTACTAGTCCATGGTGGCTAATTATAGTGACATGATCTTTAGCCTTCTGAGTTCTTGCAACAACTTCATGTAACATGGCATTTAGAAAAAATGGTAAATTGATTACTAACCTCTGTTTGAATGTTGTTAAAAAAATGAGGTGGTGCAGCCGCACCACATTGTACCTCCCATCACAGGTGATATACCTTTGTATTACTCCTGCCAGCTCCCTCCATGGCTCTCTGAGAGCGTTGGGGTTGAGTCCCTTTCCATTTTTATCAAGTTCTTCTCCAGGTTCTACGAAAGATTCCACAGCCTCTTTGAGTGTTGTATACTTCCCGATCCATTGTATGTCTGCTTTGGGGAGGCCTGTAACCTCTGTTATAATTTATTCAGTGACCGGAATTCATATGTCTCAGACCATGGAGACTCCTCCCTACAAGTTCTGGAAAAATGTGAGTGTGATATTCATGTCATATCCTTGCAACCTGTTGAAGTACTCTGTCCACCCCAGATGATGTAAAATCTATCTTTCTTGCTTGGTTATCTACAGTAATGTGGGCTCTCATCGTACACTTCGGCCGCCCATGTTTCCTATGAGCAGATGAGGACAGTTATCGTTCCTTGCTGTAGCTTAATTCGACCAACTTTGGAAGCAATATTACCAGAAATAGAAAATATCATAGAACAAAACTGTGTATAAAAAATGTGAGTTTTGCAATTATTATCTATCGGTAAATGTGTCGAATATCTGCCCCCACTTAAATGGAAACGTCGGCCTCAACCGTCAAAAATATACAAGTGGAAATAATGGCAGGTAGTTCAAGTGAGGGGTCATTATTGCGCCGTCGTCGCCGCTGGGAGAACAATCATTACTAACCTTCAAAATAACTTTAACAGTAATCATGAACAATAATCACTTTTGTGTGGGAAATTCAAATTGACATACCTATGGTCAAAAATGTTTAAAGAAAAAGATCTCGAATAATTTTAAATTTGTTCATGTGTTTTTAGAAATATTCCACATATCATAACGTTGTTACTTTCCCTTTTTATTGGATATAACCAGAATGATAGCCTTGTTGTTAGAAAAAAGAGATCTAGGAACACACAAAAACTTGGCATATTTAAGGTAAACTTTGATACCATAGGCAGAGCCACTGCTACCAGCAGGTGTCCATAGCCTCGATAGGGTTGCCTTTTAACCCATAGATGAGCCTGTATCCTTAATAAATAGTTTGAATTGTCTTTTCCCAAAAATACCATTATCCTGGTTTGGTAGCCAGATGATGATAATGCCACTCACTAGATCGTAACCTAAGTGAACAAGTTGGCTCGTGATGAGACCTCTTGTCCTTTGACGAAAAAGAGCCAAAGGCCATTGCCCCGGTGTGCTAGCCATAGTGGGAATGTCACTTATGTTATTATCTGATGATCGTTGTAGGTTGGATCATGATGAGACTCCCTATCCTTTGTGGGAGAAGTTTATTACTTAATTGCAAATTTTTTTTTTAGGCTCTATCAAGGTAGGCTCATCTACTCCTTAAGAGTGAGGGATGGCGTAAGAAGTGTAAGAATTCCAAGTAAAAATGTGCTTTAGATTCCTTTATTATGATATGAAGGAAATTTATCATTCAAGTATATGTATATATATAGGAGAAAGAAATGAATTATGGAGGTTAAGGATTATGAACAATATTTAAGATAATCCAGAGAAATTAATCCAAAAACAATTCGATAAGGTATGCTAGGTAGTCCACAAAAATGAAAAATCGTTCTTATGATAATTAGAAGTGATGTTGGTGAAAGTTAATTAGTGAAGGTCATACCCAAAGAAGTGGCTAATCATAATAATGTCATGCTTGTTCATGAGGAAAGAATCATGACTTTTGAGATAAAGGAACAATAATAAGGGAAAACGTAGAAGGAACAACAGCTGTTCCTTTTTAATGAACAACACGACCCAAAAAGGAACGGTAGACATGCCAATGGGAAAAATGGTTGTAACAAAGGGAACGACAGTTGTTCCGTTCGAATGAATGACAACTACGTGCAAAGGGAACAACAATCGCTCGAAGGGAACGTAAGTTGTTCTGTTCGAATGAATGGAAACTACGCGCAAAGGGAACAAAAATCGCCTGAAGGGAATGACATTTGTTTCGTTTGAATGGATGACAACAACGATATTCAAGTTTTTAACCATATAGTTAAGTGATTGAAAACCTCCCGCGAACATTTCTGTTTTAGTGAATCTAGGATTGATTAGTCATCAACTAAATTCAATCAATTTTTATGGGTAAGTTTATTCAATAATCGAAGTATTGGATGGTTTGTTAGCGTCATTCATTCATTACAGCTACCTAATTTTTGTTGTGGAACATGACATATTCATCTTTCTGGAAAATAAAAGGGGGGTGTTATTTTTGATGATTTTTCAAGGTGAGATAGGAACATAAAATAGTGCTAATTATATCCATTACAATTATCTTTTCTAGTTCTTATTGTCTCAAGTGACTTTCCTAAAAAGTAAAAAATAAAAACTCAATCAAATATTTACGAAAGATATATACAATATGTACAATGTTGATAGAAATTATCATTTTATGAAGTTGAAGCTATTGGGTTACCTTCCTAGCCAGCTAAAATCTGAACATTAGGGTCCTTACTTACTTCTTGGCAAAAGGATTCTTTTGAAGGAAGTTGATGGTAGAGTCATAGTTGATGTCCATTTACCAGAAAAGGAGAACCAGACCCATCGATGGTAACTAAAGTGACAGTTCCATTATCATGAACTTCATTAATTTCATACAGTCCCAGCCACCTTATCTGTAATTTCCCAGGAAAATCCTGAAATTTGGAATCATAGAGAAGCGCCAAATCACCTTTCTAAGAAGATTTATTCTTGATATGTTTATTGTGTCAGCTAGCTCTCTTTTGTTGAATAACAATTGTGCGTTGAAGGGCGGACAAGTGTGCTTCGTCTAACTCTGTAAGATCCAGTCCAATTTCCTCGGCCATCCTTAGAGTCTTGATCTCAAACTCAATTGGAAAGATATGTTCTTTTCCATAGACTAAATGATAAGGAGAATAGCCAGTGGTGTTACTCCATATCATGTGATAATCCCATAAGGAATTTGCAAGCTCGGCTACCCAATTCTTACGGTTTGTTGAGACTGTTTTTGTCAAAATTGCCTCCAAAACTTTATTGGTACTTTCTACTTTCCCACTTTCCTGTGGGTGATATGGGGAAGTAACTATGTGTTTAATATGATAATTTATCAAGGTGGCGATGATTCTATGGGCTGTAAATTGTGACCCTTCATCAGTGATTACTTCCCTGGGTAATCCATAACATATAAATAATTTGAAGAGAAACTTAATGACTGCTTCCTCCGTTGTGTTTTTCAAGGCTACTGCCTCTACCGATTTGGTCATATAATCTGTTGCAACTAGTATATAGGCCTTTTGGTTTGATTTTGCATTGAAGGGGCCAACGAAGTCTAGTTCCCATCTCTCGAAAGGTTCTGCAACTACTTGTGCTTGCAGAGGCATTTCATCAGCTTGGCCTGGTCGACCCATCCTTTGACAGATATCACAGGTCTAGAAATATTTCTTTATGTCTTTGAATATTGAGGGCCAATAGTAGCCCATTTGTAAAATCTTATGTCCAATCCTGCGGTCTGAAAAATGTCTGCCACAGGGCTCATCATGAACTGCCTTTAGTATGTCGTAAATTTCATCATCTCTTACACATCTTCGGATCTGAAGGTTAGCCCCTATGTGGAAAAGATATCTACCAATCCAGGTGAATTGTGCACTGTGTTGGACAATCAGTTTCCTTTCCCTTGATGATAGGTGTGCTGGTAGTTTCCCAAATGCCAGATAATTTTCCACATCATCGTACCATGGTGTCTTATTAGTGACAGTGAACAAGTGTTCGTCTGGAAACTGATCTTCAACTGTCAAAGAATCATCTGTTTTGGGTACGCGGGACAAGAAATCTACAACAAGATTCTCTCTTCTGAGCTGATCCTTGATGGTGATGTTAAATTCCTGCAATAGTAATAACCACCAAGTGACCTGTACATTAGCAATCGGTTTGTTAGCTAGATATTTAATAGCAGAATGATCAGTATACAAAATAACTGGATAGCCTGTTATATAGTGGCAAAATTTATTAATAGCATGTATAATGGCTAAAAATTATTTTATGTTACTGTGTAATTTAATTCAACGGGAGTAAGATTCTTTCTAATAAAATAAATAGCATAAGGTTTCTTGTCTTCTTCCTGTCCAAGGACAATGCCTATGGCGATATCCAATGCGTCTGTAGAGATATGGAATGGTATTTTCCAGTTTGGTCCTCTCAGCACTGGTGTTGTTGAAATCATCTTTTTAAGTCCTGCGAATGCCACATCACACTTATCAGACCACTGAAATTCTACATTACCAGTCAAAATCATGTAAGGGTGCAACAGTTTTTGAAAATTTTTCCATGAATCTGCGATAGTATCTTGCAGCGCTAAGGAAACTACGTACCTCTGTTTGTGTACAAGTTGTAGGTAGATTAAGGATTACCTCTATTTTTGTTGGATCTACCCTGATTCCATCTATAGAAACATAATGCCCTAGTACCACACCTTCATTCATCATTATATGACATTTTTCATGACTCAAACATAACCTAGTAGCAATGCATCGTTCCAGTACCTTCTCCAGATTGCTTAGAGCTTGATCAAAATCATTGCCATAAGGGGTGAAATCGTCCATGTAAACTTCAAGCCCTTCATTAATCAGATCAGAAAATATGCTCAGAATGGCCATCTGGAATGTGGCTGGAGCATTACATAATCCAAAGGGAAATAATCTATATGCAAAGGTACCCGAGGTACATGTAAATGTAGTTTTATATTGATCTTCCGGAGCAATCTGGATCTGATTATAGCCACTAAAACCATCTAGAAAGGAGAAGAATTTCTTCCCTGCTAAAGTGTCAAGGACTTGATCAATAAAGGGTAAGGGAAAGTGGTCCTTCTAGGTAGATTTATTGAGTTCTCTGTAGTATACACAGATTCTCCTTTTCCCATTCTTCTTGGGGATGATTACTAGTGGGGAAACTCACCGACTATTTGAAATAGGATATATAAACTTGACATCCAACAGTTTTTGTAACTCTTCTTTAACAACATCCCTGAGATGAGGGTTCAATCTTTGTTGGGGTTGTCGGATGGGTCGGGAATCTTTCTCAATATAGATATGATGCGTATAGAGTTGGGGATCGATGCCCTTCATGTTAGGATATTTCAAGCAAAAGTCTGTTGATATTTAGAAAGGATCTGAATTAATTTGTGTTGTTGTTGCTCATTTAAATTAGCATTAATATTCATAAACCTCCCTGGTGCAATTTCAACTAATTTTCTGTTATGGACAACAGTAGTGGGGATCTATTGTTCCATCAACTCTTCCAAAGGATCTCCCTATGATTCATTATCTAACACAAATTTTAACATTTTACATGTTGGATTGCTTATAATGGTTGGGTTGTTAATGCAACTATTGATCACATCATCCTCTAGTTGGTTCTTGAGTCTGAGAACTTCTTCGAATGTGAGAGGAGGTCATAGATCCTTTTCTAGATATCTAGGTGGTGGGAACTACTGATGTATGGTAAGTAGACTCAGTTTAGCTGGAGGATACAGGATGATGTTCTTTGTATCATTTCCTCTAGCAATTGTCATGTTGTCTGTGCGACATCCTATGTATGCACCTGTTGTTGTGAGCCATGGTCTTCCTAGTATCAATGGGTCTCCATAGAGTCCACTTCTTGGGTTGATAATGAGGAAATCAACTAGGTATTCCCAAGAGTCAACCAAAATCGCTATATCTTGTAATGTGTCGACTGGTCTAACCACTAATCTATCAGCCAGTAGTAACATGATTGAAGTAGGTTCAAAGGAGGTGAAACCTGAGATGTTACAGGTCTTGATAGTTAGGATATTAATGGCTGCCCCCAAATCCACTAGTGTATTTGGAAAAGAAAAACCCTATATCTGAACTGTTACTATGCGATTCCCTGGGTCTGCATACTTGACCGGTTCTTGTTTACCTAGAATGAGATCATACAAGGCCCCTACCATGTGAATAGTTGATGATGAATTTTTAACTTTCCTGATAGGCTTCTTCCCACATAATTGCTTAATTGTCTTTGCATAGATTGGGTTTTCTTGCAGAGCCTACAAGAGTGGGATCTTAACATATAGATTCTTTAGTTACCCTACGATATCAAAGTTAGGATACATAGTTGGGTTTTCTATTATCAGCCTTTCGGGGAACGGGGGAGGAGGATTTACATCCTCATCAGGATTTTGTTGCTCGACTGTGTTTCCTCCCTGCTCTGTGTCTTTCGTTATGACCACATTCGAGGGTGTTATTGTTGGTGGTATATTATTTTCATTCTCCTTCTCTTGGTGAATGTTACTTTCTTCAGGAGAAATTATGCGCCCTGGCCTCAACCGAAGTTCGTTGCACCCTACAGAGTTGATTTTCCCGTCCAAATTCTCAATAATCTGCATAAGATGGGCTGGTATATTATTAGGATTTGGGTGGGGTTGAGCTGGCAATTGATGGAGAAATTGTGGTTGAGGCTTCTAGGATAATTGTAGTGGAGCTTGCAAAGTGGGATGAGCTTGAGGAGCCATCCCCATGGGTTGATTGGTCATTCTTGTGGGGCGCTTCCAATTTTGATTCCAATTGGGGGCTTGGGCAGTTGTGTTGGTCCACTGTGAAGGATAGGGGTTGTTTTTTTAATTTTTCCAAGATGAGGTAGGGTATTTCAAGTTAGGCCAGGTGGGATTTGTAGTTGGTTGATTTGGCCAAGTGGGATTTGCGGCTAGTTGATTTGGCCAAGTGGGATTTGTAGTTGGTTGATTTGGCCAAATGGGATTTGTAGCTGGATATTGTTGGGATTGTCAGGTGGGGTTAGAAAATGGTTGGCCCTGCCATGTGTTTCCATAATTTTTCTACTGGTTATACTGCCCAAAAAATAAATAAGAGGGATCATGTAGTGTACCTGGGGGACAGGTCTTCCATTGGCGATGCTGAGCCATCAGATATAATGGTTATGTTCCTCTTCTACTTCTCTAAAGATAGCTTTTAGTCCTGGGAGCGATGGACATTGATCCGTTGCATGATCTTTGGCAAAAATGATGCAAACTCGAACAACATCCAAAGGGAATTTCCTCGGACCATGTTTCTTTCTGCATCGGTGGAAAATATGGCCAAGGTCTGTTTTGCTTCTGCTTGTTTCTTTTTAGCCTGCAAGACATCCAATTGTGTAGTTAGAGTGCTCAGAATGTTAGTTTTGAATTTTTCTAAAAGATTACCGAATTCTTATTGGGTAACACCCCCGCTAGTAATGTTGCTATTTCTGGTGAGGGGAGCCTGCATACCTGATCTGGTCCATGTACTCCCACACGAGCACCTGATGCACAATTGGGCAATGTTATCATAATTTTCTTGATAAATATCACCCTTCCCCATTAAATTCAATGTTTCTACCCATTCATCCTTCATTCCATTTATCAAAGTGGCTTTAAGTACCTCACCTGGTAATGTACCATAAGGAGATCTTTGCAAACTATATTGAAACCTTTCAACATATTCTTCTAATGTCTTGTTTTCATTTGCATTCATTTGAAAGATTCCATATTTTAGATCCTTGGTTCTACAATAATCATGATATTTCATCAAGAAGGCTTGTTTCATTTCATCCCATGAATTTATAGTTCCTCCTCCCAATCCCATAAACCAACGCAAAGCTGCTCCTTTCAAAGTGGAAGGGAACAACTTCAGTTTTTGTGGTTCAGAGGTGTAGTCATAACCTCTACATAGGACATCAAATTCGAATAAGAATGCATCAGGGTCCTCTGAAATTAATCCATGAAAGGTTGCCAGATTTTGTAAGGGGATCTCTTTCATGGGAGCATTAGTAACTGGATCAATTATTAGATATTCCAAAGTGGAAGTTTGGGCTCGTGGTTGATTTGGTTGCGCCATTTGGTCAAAAATATGCCAATAATCTTCAGGAATTTCTTGGCCTGGATGTTCTATTCAGGGTGATTGATTACTTGATCCCCTAGGGGATTTAATTTCACTACCTCTATCTGGGATTTCAGGTATACCTTCTCCTATCACAGGAGATCCAGGATCAGGTGGTGGTGATGGGTTTGCCTTAGCAACCCCGCTAGTCTCCCCTTCTCCTTCTTCCAGATTACAAGAGTTTCCCTCGTCTAAAGGGATGATAGGTGGAAGATCTGTATTTTGAAAACTTTGTTTAGTCCCTTCAGTTCTGCTATGAACCTCAGCGCAAGCTACAGTTGGTGAATTTGTTGCCTGAGGGATTCGGGTAGAACCTTTCCTGGGTCCAACCGAAGCTTGAGATTCAAATTTTCGGATGATTTTGTCTATAAAAGTGCTTCTTCCATGGGGCATCGAGCCCCGGCCTTTTGTAGTTTTTGGTGGGAGTTTTGGTTTTTCAAGTTCTTTCTTCTTAGTCATACACACTTCACACAAAATTCTAAGCACCTATATGACCTCTATGTATCAGTTGAAGGTAGGCACTGGCATAAGAATTTTATTTATTTCCTACGTAGGTTCTTACCTTCCGTTTTCAATACCTCATCCTCCAGAGACACAACCTATGCTATCTTTGACATTCTCCCCGGCAACGACACCAAAATGTTGGGCTCTAAATATGTCCTAAAAACAACCTTAGTTTAACATTAATTTATCAACCCAAGGATTTGTCTTTTATTTCAAGAATATCAACAAAGTCTATGCAAATAGTTGTAGAGGCTAAAATCATGTAGTTAAAGAAAATCTGATTTTATCAACAATCAAGTTCCTCGCACATTCATTAAAAATTTGAAACTAAGATCTTACTTAACAGAATTGAAATATGATGTATAACATGTTGTGAATTAAACGCATTAATTGAATTGTTGAATTGATCTAATTAAGAAACAGCAATCGAATCTATGAAAAATATTGATAAATTGATCTATTGATGTTTATTTAACCTATTGGAAAGAAATAGCTAAGTACTGTAAATTGAGAAGGAACATCAAATGCAGAATTAAGCAAAAGGAAATGAAAATGCTAATTTAAGCGAAAGAAATAGCATGTGTGAAAATGAGAGGAACCATCAAGCAGTAAACTACAGCAATGGAAACGGGAACAACAATCAATAACATTCAAATGAAACACCTATCTTCTATAAGTAAACAACATAAAAACATCAACACACTCATGCATTTATCTTAACTATTGCAAAAGAGATTCAAATCACAAAACTGAAATAAAATCGATACAATTACAGAGTGAGACAGTAACTCCTTCAGACTGGGACATCGGTCCTCAAAAGCACTGCTACTAGAAACTCAGTATGCAAAAATGATGAAAACTCCCAAAGCTTTTATTCATTCCATAACTGGTACAACATTTACAAACGACTGCTTGTACAGAGAAATTTCAAGTTCTGAAATGCTTGGATAAAATTCCTAGATGTTGTTTCTATGCTTCATTACCCTCTATATATTACAATGATATGGGTAAATTAAGTTATCCTGAGGATCAAGAGATCCTCAGGATTGCTTTTACTATTTATAAAGTTCACAAAATGGAGAATCAATCATCCTCAAAAGTGCTTTGTGCCTAATGTCTTCAGCCTCCAATAGCCTATGCATCTTCAAAATCTCCTTAGTTATCTTGGGTTTAACAATATTTATCCATTCCCGCAATAAAATCAAACAATTCCAACCGAAATTTAGAATTTATCTAATAGTACTCAATAATATTTCTAGAAGACATTTTAATCATTTTCTATCCTAATTATTCCTAATTAATAGAAAAGTCCATCAAGATTATATCATAAACCATGGGAATAAGGAGGATATTTCTACCTTTTCCTCAACTCAACAGGTATCATGGCTTAGCACGAGGGTGGCCAGAGTGTAGAATCTGAGTGCATCTGAGCCTATGGTTGGGTGGAAAGGTGAACACCCATATTCAATTGGTGTGGTTAATTACCTCATCAGATAAGTCTTAAATTATGGTGTGTGATTGTGAATAAATGTTGTATGCTTGTAATTTTTTATTAAATAGGAATATAAATACTTGTGATGAAATGAAATATCCAAGTAAATGAATGTGCTTGTTGTGGTCTTATTTATCTCGTTAAATGGTGAAATTGAGCCAATATGGGTTGTTAGAATTCCCTAAGAACCTTGTAGCTTTGGAGAAAATCTTGCAAGATAAGGACAAAATCTTTGTTGCACAAAAGACGAGATTTTTGGTGTAGGGGGAACTCATGTGTAGAAGAAAAGGGATAAAAATCCCGAGGAAAATTGATTCCTTGTGGGGGAAAGCTTGCAAGATATGCAAGAAGCTACCTTAAAAAAAATTGAAATATCTTTGAGGATCTTGAAGTGGTTTTCAGACTCATGTAGACTTGGTAATATTATTGAAGAGAGAAACCAGGAAATCAACTAAGCCCCAAGAGCAGAGTGTTAATTAGTGGAAAAACAAAACTCGTGTTGAGACGAAGGAAATTATAGCCATTGAATTGGAAAGGTGAGAAAATATCAACCCTTTGTTGAGGAAGGCATCGTCCTCAAGAGATGATTTAGGGCTTGGACTTATAATAAGTCCGACGACAATGAAAACCTATGGTGGTGTTGAAACGAAGTTTAATCTTTCCTCTCTAAACCTAAAACTTCATTATTTTCTAGTTATGGAACCGCCCTTAGTTCTAAAAAGGAGTCAAAAGTCTTTCAAAATTTTCGGGTTTTAGGATTCAGGATTTGGCTATTCACAAAGTATGATTTTCAATTAACAACTCCAAAGTTCTGGTACCGAAGTCCCGAAAAGGGTTTTATTTGAAATAAATAATTAAAAATAAAAACGATTAATAGCTCCCTAAACTTTCCAAACATTTCCTTTCGATGATCACAACTTTTAAAAAATATTATAAAGTCCCGACGTGCTTTTCACTAAGTATTTTTTAATCACGATTAATTAAGTTTTAAACGTATTTAACAAATCATTAATCAGTCGCGATTCGGGATTCTTTGTATCAAAATGCTATCAAAGTCTCGACCCTCGAACCCTCAATTCCCGAATTCCTTTAAAGTAAAAACTAATCCATGATCTTGATTAATTAAAAGATTATTACAAGTGGTTAGCGCCTTAATTAATCCCATCGTAGTTTCTCGATTCGGGATTTTCTTGTGTCATACCTCTTGGGAGCATGATGCTTGAAACTCCGAAACCCGAAATCCTGAAAGAATTAAGAGCTTAAAAATAATTAATTTAAACTTTAAAATAGGTTTAATGATACTAAATGAGTTTTCGCATTTCGCTATTCGGGAGTTTTCGAAGACATTCCTTTCAAAATCTCAGTTTGAAATCACCGACATGTGAGAGTATTTATAACAGATTAATGAAGATATTTTTAGCGCAAATTATGTATCTTTAAGTGTACCATCTCCATTAAAAGCATTTAATTGTTCTGCCTATAGCAGTACGCTCAATTTAAGGCAAGTTAAGGGTTAATAAAGGTTTGTATTTTCAAGTATTCATTCTTACCTTCAGAATAGAAGCGAGTTGCATTCAAAGGAGCTCACGCATTTCCTCTCTATAACAGGTTTTCATTTTTTGCAAAAACACCATGGTACCCATAAAAGTGCCTAAGAAGAGTGAGGAAGCAGGTGAAAGCTCAAATCCAGATGGAGATGTTATATCTGATACTACACTACACGCTATAGATTCCATCAAGTCCTGGAGACAGGTTTTTGAAATCTTAGAGTATGAGATTAGGAATTGCCCCAATGATCTCGGGAACAAAAAGGCTAAAATAGGCTCAGAGATATAGTGGAGTCTGAACTCCATAAGATAGCCACACGGCCAAGACTCATGCCTTACAGTGACATGATAAGTTGGGCTTTAGAAAATGTCAACATTCAGACAAGGAGCGTTCTAAATAACCAAAGGGTCGTCATCGTCTCATTCGGACCGGAGCACATCCAAGTAATGTGTAAATTGTCCCCTACTCCTAAATACATTTATAATGTCGAGTTTGTACAAGAATTTCAAAGAAAAGAATGCACAGAGTTTGATCAAACATACCCTAGTATAATCAAAGAATGGTGGGGAATCCCAGCAAAATTTAGAGTTGATACCCATGGTGTCTACGCCACAGCTCCATTAAATGAATATATGGTTTACATAGCTATGATGCTATGTAGACTTTTCGGAAAAAAAATCCATACCCATTTCCCTATAGAATGGATACCACTTTTACATGAAGTAGCTGAGGATTACAGTTTTAACTGGGATAAAATTCTATCAGATAATCTAGCTAAAGAGATTGTAGATTACCAAACAGCAAAATCAAAAGGTCGACTGGTATCTTTTTACATGTCTGCATATGTTATGGATGCTATCTATTTCATGACTCCATTCCCCTTAATGAATTGGATCTGGAACCCATCTTGTACTGAAACCATTCATGTCTATCACTCCAAACTATGGGAGGAAAATGTTAAAGATTTGTTTTATGAAATATATCATTATGTAGTTATACCTATGCATCAAAATTTTTATGGATACTCACCCCCTCATATTTTAGAGCAAGTCATGGAAAACCTCAAAACAGTTGTTGATTGGTTTATCGAGGAAAATTTCTCTTATGTAAAAGTCTACGGTTGCTCGATTCCTCCTCATGCACTTCCAAAGTTCCTTCCAGACAGACTGGTGTGTAGGGAGGTGGCCTATCAAATTGTAATAGGAGGCATTGGTATAGAGTTGAAAGCATCTCAGAAAAAAAAATTGGCCAATTTTTCTTGTGCCGATCGGCAAGTTTGCTTTGCTCAATCTTGGCCATTCTAAAGCAGAAGTCGCAACATTAGAAGACATTAAACTGGTAGACCTTGAACTCAGAAAGCATGACCCATACAAAATTGTCAGAAACCACCTGACTCAATGCAACATGAAATCATTTGAACATGAAAATTATCCCTACAATGACATGTTCAAAGGTTCTAAAACCTACGAGGATATCTTAGATAGATTTCAAACACTATCACCTGACCAACAGAACAACTTTTTGACTTTTCAGAAGCACGGGCGAAGCAGTTTGCCAAAGATACTTCAGGAAGAATCAACAGTCCCTCCTCCAGTACAAGAAGGTATTCCCCCAGGTTTCAGATCAGAGGCTCAGGATAAAGAAACTGTAGAAGAAATCCCAAAGAATATTGAAGCATCTTCACAAAAAGAAGAAAATCCACAAACCAAAACACCTCCAAAATCGAGTCAAATGACTCCTCCTTTATCATCAACTATCCATGTTGGTATCCCTAAAGCAGCAGGAGAAACTCAATCTACAGACTTAGGTAGCCCTATTGCATCCTTGACCCCTTTACAGTCAATTTGTGGGACTCCTCATCTGGAGGCTATATATGCAAGTGACCTTACTCCAATATCTAGAGAAGAGATACCTTCCTCTAATTACATTTTCAGTAAGAAGAGGAGAGTTGTGGTAAAGAAGGAAATGCATTCTAGAGGAGAAACAATGGTAAAGAAGCGCATAGTGCTTGTAGATGGACAGAACCTAGAGGAGGAATATTTCTCCACCGAAGTAGCAAGTTCGATGGGAGCCTTGGAAATAGCTAATCTATTTACAATTGACAATCTAAAAACCAGGCTGAAGCAAAGGAACCAAGTGATAGGCCAGTTGCAAATTCAAATAAAAAATACTGAGAAAAATATCAGAGAAGAGATAAATAAATGACTTGAGAAAGCCAGAGTTGTTGACCAGCAGGAAATTCAATTGCTTAAATCAAGCCTAGACGAGATGAACCAGAAGATGCAAACTAGTCAAGTGCAAGTTATTCGACATGAAGAACTTGTAAGGAAACTACAAATTAAATTGAATTCTATTCAAAATCAGGTGATAGATTCAAAGGTTTTTCAAGCCCAGGCACTGGAGGTGCATACGAAGATAGAAGCAGAGAAACAAAGATTGATTTCCATAGTAGAGTTTATTCAAAATTATTTTCAAGAAATAAGTCAATCTTTCAATAACATTGTTTTGAAAGAAAAAGAGGCTAAAGCCGCCTAGGCTACTTTTCAAAAAGCAGTGGTACTTTCGGCAAAAGAAGAGGTATAAAAAAATCCAAGACTGTCCATCATAAAACAAATCATAGGTGATATCATGCTTAAAGTATGGGATGCCAACATCACCGAAAGAAAGAAAATGGCCAAGGAATTCAAGGATGATTGCGAAGAGACTTTCGATTTGTTAGACAAAAGATCGTTGGGCATCAGAGAATACAATTGTCCTAGGATACTAGGAAAGATCAATATTGTAAAACATCAATTGAAAATTAAGGAGAACTTGAATGAAATTCAAGTTGAAATTTCGCAATTAAAAGAGATTGATATTACCCAAATAGACAAGTGGCTGGTGAAGCCAAATTTAAAATTGCAATCAGTTAAATTTGCTGACAAAAGGATTGAAGATCGACTTCCAAAATTTCAGAAGAAACTTTACTTGTTCGAGGAAAATGATATACCAGAGCCTCCTAGATCTGTAGTGCATTTTCTAGAGAAATGTATTGAATGTCTCAGACCAGTAGAAGGAGATATTTTGAAGAAGAAATGAAGTATCATATTGTAGGCTTATATTATCAAAATGATGGGAAAGTAAAAGATAATTATGCAAACAGTTTAAGTTTGCAAATTTTGTAACCATTATCCCTAGGAAGTTAGGAAATCACCAACTATCAAGAAATGGTGACTTGGTATAAATATAATTTCATAATACTTAGAAGTGGCTTCTTTGGCAGTCGATTGTACTAGAGAAGTTTCTCATTTACAGTGATTACTGAAAATATAAACAGAGATTCCAGATTCTGCAAACCCTGAGCTATGTGTTCCTCTTTAACTTTCATTTTCAACATCTTTCCCTTATATATCTTTGATGAATTCCCAACTGCAATTTAGTACAACATCTATTGTGGTTTGAATTATTTGGTTATCTAATTGTTTACATTTTTTCCCATGTGCTTGCTATTAGCAGGTTCAAGACCTGTAGACTATTCAGGTTACTATATTTTTATGCTTCATTAGAGATATCTTATAGGTTTTCTTCCCCTGTTGTGAAGTGAGATTCCTCCATGATTTATGCCTCATTTTGTTTAAGCAGCTTTATGTTTTTCTCCCATCACTTTCATAATTTTCAAATCTAACTCAGTAACAGGAAACGGCCTTTGAAACTATTATGTTATTTATTTAAGTTTGATTTTTTTCTCTTATAATCTAAAGCAGGAAAAGTAAACCCTAAAACAAAGTATTAGATATTTTAATTTTTATCCCTCATGACTGTACCCGTTACAAGATAGACCAATATAGAGCTCGGCCTTTCAAATCAAACTAGCATCGCTTTGAATTTATTTAACACTATCTTACAGATAGCAAGCACCCAGGTGGAATTAGAACATTCATGGGCAACAATTGAAAGGGATATAAGTATCTAGGAGCATTGGGAAACTAGACAGAGACAGTTAAGAAACCAACCATAACTTCCCTCTTTATAATTACCCCTTTACACCTTAACTTTCTCTAATTTTTTGGATGCCTTGACAGTGTACTTTAGAGCCTTAAAGTATAAACTCAAGAACAATAGGTGGAACAAAGGTTGTCGATCTGTCGAGATTGAACCGGCAAGATATGGACTGTTGATATTGGTCACATCGTCTTCGAGGATAGAAAGAAGGTTAAGATGAGTGACAAATCCAATGGGTGTTGATGATGACAGAGTCTCGATAAGAGATGAGAACTGTCAATATGTCAAAAATGAATCTGGAAGACCTGGATCGTTGATTCCAATGTCTTTGTCATTAGAGCATATTTAGTTGGTAAAGTGGAGTGAAGGCTCAAGGTGTCGACGATGATGGATATTCAAGTGTTATCGAGGACTGTTGATTGGCATAGTGGTGAGATTTAATATTAGTCATATATTCTTTTAAGTCACGGATTAAGTGACCAAAGTGGATATGCCATCATGTTAACATGGTTTTCTAGCATGGAAGCCAACATATCTACGGGAATGTTATGTGTCGATCATTGATGGGTCAAGGGACACAAGTCACCTTGTTGGGCATGGAGACCTTCGAGACTTCATCTTAAACCTTGATCATCATATCTATAAGCTGAGAGATCTCATCCCTTTGATGGGGATTTTATTGTCTTCGGGAGTGGACAAATGGTAAAGTGAGTGATAGATCATAGTGCCAATGATGATAGAGGTTTGAAAAAAGAACTAGGGTCATTGATTGGATGGAAATAATATTGATGATGAAATCTGGACAATCAGATCCAGACATTTGATTTTCGGAGCATGGAAAGTTGGTATGGTCATGCATTGGCCAAAGGTGTCGATGATGACAGAGATCCTGAGAGGAGAAAACAAGGATAGTTGATTTAGTTGAGAGTTAATATCCATCATTGATCACCATAGTCCTTTCTCAAAATAGGATAAAGGAGAATAACGTCCTAATGACATGGAAGTACCACATATCACGATAGGTGGCAGGTGGTGACAGGGCCACTTGTCATCCTCATGATGACATGGATAGCCATGTCAATCCACACATCAAGCTATGGGAGGATCCATGTGTCATCCCACGATTGGTAGAAGGGATTGGGTGTGCATCCCTGTCTGTTTTAAGTCTAGGGACATGTGTCTTAATCCTAGACCTCAGGTCCATAGGTCGAGAGATATGGATGGTCAGAGCATAATGCATCTTCATCAAAAAATAAAAAGTTGGTGAAGTTGAAGTGTTGTCCAAGAGAGATGATGACGATGATATAAACCCAAGAAGGAATTGGAACTGTCGATTCCATCGGAGGTGATATCCATGGGATCTGGATCATTGATGTGATCTCAATATCGTTAGCGAAAAGGCAGTTTACGACCCAAAGGAAGGGATTTAAGAATTGAGTCGAAAACAACAACGAAGATATGGAGGAAAAATGATAGTCACTTATCGACGAGTAGGCGATATTAAATTGTAGTCATCGATATGTCGTGGGTCCCACATGTTCACCCTGGAAAAAGGTTAAAGGGATGAGTGTTAACCATTGTACAAGTTCGAGTCACTAATGTGATTTGGGTCGTTAGATGTCAAGGGTCGAGAGTTGTCGAATATGGAGGACGTCCAATCTTGTTCATTCATCAGAGGATGTCAAGACATGGTCCCTTGGCATGGACAGGGACGAGTGTCGATGACGATGAGGTGTTGGGTTTGAACGACATTTGTTGATTGGTAGACCGACGAGAATGAGTCTTAGTTTTGGATCCGTAGTGGGAACCACTAGCCCTTTGACAAGTGAATAATTGGGTGGAAGTTAATTTTCGAGCAAGTTTTAAGAACCAACAAGATCGGGATAGTTGATTGTCAAGTCTCAAGAGCTGTCAGATATGGAATCGTTCTAATAGTGTGGTCGTCGTTGGAATTGGTAGTTGGGGTGATCAGTAACGTCATGGAAGAAAAACCCCAACGACAACGAGGGAAGGTCCCACCTTCTTGGGGTTGTTGAGCTAGAGGGCCTGATGGGCCAAGTGGCTGGTGTCACATTAATTCCATGAAGAAGGGAATAAATGAATGGGAGCTACATGGTTTCCACATGTAAATGAGGTGGATTTGATAATGAAAGCGTAAAAACTTCGGGAGGCTATAAATTTTGATCTAGAGCTCAGATTCGAGCATGTTTACAGTCATTGGAAATCTCTCGATGAGCAGAAACCATATATGGGGTTCATTGAGGTCAATGATCTTAGCAGAAAAAATGGAAATTTCACCACCCCACTGGCCTAATTAAGGGTTAGGGGGCCAAGTGTCTTACAAGTGGTATCAGAGCAGAGTTTGAACACTAGTATTGGATGGGTCATAGAATAGTCATAAATACTACTATATCAAGGTTAAGATGAGCATGTTAGAACAAGTTCCCCTGTGTTAAAAATTTGTTTATTATCTACATTAACCCCTTGAGGAGAAGGACTGCAGATTGAAAATTTATGTTTTTAAAATTCCTTACAACGGAGAATCTTATCAAGTTGATTTGCAGCAGAAGAAGAATATTGTTGCCTTGTTGGAATGATAACTACTCCTACATGAGTGGGAATATGTTGAAAAGCATTAATGGTAAGGCTTGAATGTGAATGGATGAAAATGGCAAAATCATGTTATAGGATTAAGAGAGAGAATGAGTGGACTAAGTTGTTGTAATGTTGCCTATAAGTGTGGGTTGTTGGAACCTTGAAAATTATAATTGTTGTCTAAACAAAATACTATAGCATGTATCTATAAGTCCTCATGTTTAGAGGATTGATGGGAACTAGTAAGGTCAGCTTACTTGATCTACAATGAACAGAACTTATTTCTAAGATAATCCAATCAAAAAAAGAAGACGGAACCCTTTGGACTGTTGATATTCCTCATAAAAGAGGTAATGTGATATAAACATATGAGCAAGTTTATGAGCTCATGGTTGTACAAAGATGTGTACATGTCTATTGATTTGAGTATGTGATTATGCATGAAAGTGCAATATGAGATATGTTGTAATGCATATGGTAATGAGTAAGCATGTATGTAACATGTAAATAGATGTGTTATAATGTGTGGTGGGTTTTATAGTATGGTCTGTTGATGAACAATTTAAGTGAGGACAAATTGGTATCATCGGGAAAGCTACCAGCATGAATAAAACGTTGATAATGATGTATCCATATAACCTTATGATATTAAAGCTATAAGAGATCAATGAAGGATATGATCCAGGTTATGGTAAAGGAAGTGCTTGGGGGCA
The DNA here is from genome assembly GCA_010110895.2 of Picea sitchensis. NCBI lineage: Eukaryota > Viridiplantae > Streptophyta > Pinopsida > Pinales > Pinaceae > Picea > Picea sitchensis. The sequence continues at coordinate 22,694 of SNQJ01S0150706.1, forward strand.
TTTCTAGAAGACCAATGGGTCAAAATGACATCCAGAGGTGGATCGTAGCCATATAAGTATGGCTTACTATGCTCATGTAGCAAATAGAGGGAATATTAAGAGAATATTTCTATGATAAAGGTCTATTGACCATGGATTATTTGAGACATGAAGAGAGAATGGAATTTTTATCTTTCCATCTTGGGTAATGCAGTAACTACCCATCTGAATTTTTTGTATTTGCGGAATGTGTTTGTAGTAGAAAGGGCAAGAGTGGCCCTTGTTGGTTGTTTCCATATTGAGAGGGAAACATCATTATGAGTTATGATTGTGAGATTGGTTATGTGATTGATTGTAATTCCTCACTAAAGAACATTGATAGTAAAGCTAAAATATCAATGTGAATGGTGCAAGAAATGAACCCGCATGTTGAAACCAATATGTGTATATGCTTGAGTGCATGGGTTAATGCATTATAAAGTTTCCTAGTACAAAGGTTGATATTAAGACCAAATAAATATGAATG
>SNQJ01S0150706.1:23208-59096 GCA_010110895.2 Picea sitchensis
TGTATAGAAGGATCTGAACTACCTTGTTTAAATAATAGTGTGAAGAAGGTGTATTTCATTCCTCAGGAAATGATGGAGTAAATTGTTGAAATAGAAAATGAGTATAGATGCTCTGTTGTTATTGTAAGAGGGTGGTATGATTATGCCTTTGAGAATTTCATGTAAATGATTGTGAGCAATCATGAATAAAATAATTTTAGATAAATATGCATATGGAGCTATAAAATATGCCTATGGTAGAAACACACAATATGTTGATGCATATTGTTAAGTGCATGAAAGCACATATTGAATACATACTAATAAGAACAATGTGCATGAGTGAACATGCAAACTGGGATGCATAACAAGGATGCATGCTTATATTTCTTAAGTAATTTTGGGTAAATCTATGGAATGATGAAGCTAAGGTTGACTTATGGTTGAGGTTACCTCAGATAGTGAGGAATATGTAGCAAGGAAAAGTTGCATATTGAAGAAGTTCCATGTGGAGTAACTGTGTAAAGAGCCCTGTCGAGAGAAAACAACCACAAAATTAATTGACCACTAGAAGAACTAGACAGTGGGATGCAAAGACTATTTATATAAGAATCCTATATTACATTCTAAAATATAATGCATGCATAGGAGAGATGCAAATGAATGTTGACCCATTTGATTTCTATTTGTGAAATGTGCAAGAATGCACTGATTCATAATTAATTGTGAAATAAAATATTAATGTTGTATTATGTGGTTGCATCCAAGAAAGGTCGAGACAATATTGACTGAGACTGCTCAAGGAATCGAGCAGGAAGATCCCAAAGGGGATAGACTACAAAATCGAGGAAGGAGAAAAGAAGGAACACTTTTCTCCCTTTAAAACTCTAATTTGCTTATCAGAGTTGTTTTTCATAAAGGAACAGTTGTGAAAACAAGTACAAATGGAAAATAAATTAATACATATGTTTAAGTGAATAAGATTGGCTAAGCCATGTTATGTAAAGGAAGTGAGGCCTTAGGAATAGTCCAATTAAGATGAAACTTCTAGACTATGTAGAGGGAGTTGGAAAAAGGGAAGAGTCCATTAACTTATTTCTTGTTAATTATTGTGTTTCCCTAGGATGAGAAACTGGAATGTTGTTATGTGTGGATGATTCCAGCATGAGAATGTTGATAGCTACATGACTGTAGAGACAACAGAAATGTTAAATTGTGTTTACACTCATGAAAACCTTGAGGCCAATGTGATAGAGTGCATATAGATATGATGGAGAATATATGAGATCTTTTACTATTTTAATTCTATAGTACATGCATTGTATTTAACATTACAGATGATATAATGTTGGCACAGGGGAAGACCCAGGGTTTATCTCTAATAGCGCACCAACAAATCCCTAACTACTAGCCCTTTTGGCAACACCTGTGAAGCAAATGCAGTCTCACTCGAAGTAGCAATAGGGGGTTGCAGGACACATGTGTCTACAACCAAGGGAAATGTAAGTAGATCCACAAGAACTACACACAGTGATCTAGTTATTCAGATCTAATATTATCCCTCTTCACATAATCATGTATTAGATCTAACATACTAATGCATAAACAAACCAATAGAAGCAAAGAACACAAAAACAACCACACACTGCACAATATATATGTGGTTCACCCTCTCCCTAGGGCTACATCCACAGAACTGTGTTTATTGATATTATATAAAGCATATTATTCTTGTGTGCACTTTCAGCTTGCATATCTTTCTTCTTTCTCCTCTCTATCTCTCCCCTTCCTGCGCACCCATCTGCAGGATTGATCTTCGCACCCAGCTGAATATCTTACAATACCAAAAGGCTCTCACACCCAACACTTCTCTCTCACATAACAAGAATATATCGCTCATACAATAGTAGTAACAACCTTCTAACCACAACCCAGGTCCTCTTGACGTTTATTTATACATTACAATCTCTCACTGACATCCTTAGACCGAGACCTAAGTGTAAAAACCCTCAATACCAAAACCCTAGGCATATAAAACCTTAGATACCAAAACCATAGGCCTCTAAAACCCTAGGTCAACCTGACCCACATTTTTAGGGCTTCGCCAGCCTGTCTTTATTTCCTTCACGCGAGGTGCTCCAAAGAATCTATCAGTGGATTTTTCTGCTTGTTGAGTTGTCCATGATCCATCTTCCTTGATGATCTGTCTTCCTTGATCTCCTCATTCAATGGCTTTCTTTCTTTCACTTTGCTCCATCGTTTCTACTCTTTTGGTCACTTCGACCCAATCTTAGTCAACTTATCTTCCGCGCAGTTCGTGTTTCTCCTTTTCTGCATTAATATTTGCTTACTTCCATAACCAAGGGCCAACAGGCCCCCAACACTCACCTGTGAGTCATCTCGAGGCACTTCAGATTTGATCAGTTTGTTCTACTTTGACTTCGAACTGCGTAGTGCATCCTGTGCTTTCTGCTTTGTTCCTTCCCACCTTGTGCAAACTGTCTTTTCGATTTCCGGTACCTAGTTTCAACTGCACCTAGTACCTGGACACTTTTCTTTCATTTTTTACCGAGAGATGTGAGGCAGCTGGTTGTCATAATACAACTTCAACCGACTCCCATTCACTAATCCTTCCTTCCATTACCCATTCAAAGTCTTCAGCTGCACACTCCTCCTTCCATGACATGAGCAACTTCATATGGCCCAATCCAATGTCTTTTGAACTTCCCTAGATGCTTCATTAACTTGCTATCATATACCAATACCAGATCTCCTTGCTTAAAAGCTTTCTTCCTTATGTGTCTGTCATGGTAAACCTTCTCTTGTTCCTTCTGCACCTGCTGATGGAATCTTGCAATAAATTGATCTTCTTCCAGTCCTACTAACTGTGCAAACTTCTCTTGAACAGCGCTAGTGTCGTCCATGTCTGTAAAAGCTGCAATCCTCAAGATTGGTACCAAATATTCCATCCAGACAATGGCTTTGAGACCATAAACCAACTTAAAGGGAGTCTATATTGTCAGCTTATTACAAGTGGTTCTATAGGCCCATAATACTGCTAGTACTCTCAAATCCTAGTTATCCCTGTTCACACTGCAAATCTTCGTAAGCATTGTCTCCAAGATCTTATTGAATGCTTCAACTGTATCATTTTCTTGTGGATGATAAGGTGTTCTCTTCTGATGATGGACTGCAAATTCCTCGGTCAAGGCTTCAATAGTCTTATTAATAAAATGTGTACCTTGATCACTCATGAGGATATTTGGGCATCCAAACCTGGTTATAATAACTTCAAAGATAAAGTGTGCAGCTATAGTTGCACTACAGTCTTTAACTACTCTTGCTTCTGCCCATCTGGTCAAGTAATCTATCGCAGTGACTATGTACCTTGCTCCTTTGCACTTTCCTGGTGGGTTTATAGGTCCCACGAAGTCAATGGCCCATTTATCGAATGCTTGTAGGTTCAGCTATGGTGCTAAAGGCACTTCATCTCTTTTGAACGGCTTCCCAACTCTTTGGCATATATCACAAGCTCTGTAATAGTCCTTAGCATCTCTGTGTAGGGTAGACCACCAGAGGCCAGCTCTAAGAACCTTCTGCGTTGTTTCTTTTCCTATGTAGTATCCTCCTGTGATGCCTTCATGAGATTCTTCTAGGATCAATGGTCGATTTGCCTCCATAACACACCTCATCAATATTTCATCAAGTCCCGTCTTGTATAGTTGTCTAGCTATAAGTGAAAAGTCTGCAGCGCGCACTACCAGTTGTTTCTTCTAGGTGATTGTATAATTACTAGGTGCCATTCCTGTTGACAGGAACTGGGGGATCTCCGTGAAGTGATCATCAACCTTCCTGATGACCAGCAACTGTGCATCTGGCAGGGTATCCTCCAGACTAGTAGGCTCTTCTCCATGTTCCAATCTAGACAAGTGGTTTGGTCCTTTGTTCATCCTCCCTGGTTTAACTACGATCTTGAAGTCATACTCCTAAAATAGAAGAAGCCATCTGCATATTCTTCCCCTCAACACTGTCTTGTTGACTAGGTATTTCAGCGCAGAGTGATCAGTGAACATCTTAATGTGCCCTCCTAATAAGTAGTGGCGGAACTTCTGTAATGCATACACCATGGCTAACCCTTCTCCCTCAATAGTGGTGTAATTTATCTCAGTTGTTGATAGCTTCCTGCTAGCAAAGGCTAACGGGTGTTCAATGTCTCATGCTCTTGGTTGTGCTAACACTTCTCCCAATGCAATGGAAGATGCATCGACATGCACATGAAATTCCTTTCTCCAATCTGGGAAAACATGAATAGGAATAGTAATCATTTTCTGTTTCAGTGTGTCGAAGATTTGTTGGCATTCTTCTGTCCATTGAAACTGACAATCTTTCTTCGGGAGCTTCTCCATAAGGGTTGTGATCTGTGCATAGCCTTTAATGAACTTCCTGTAATATCCAGTATGTCCCAGTGCAGTTCGCAGTTGTCTGACTGAAGTAGGCGAGGGTAGATCAACTATAATGGAAATCTTAGAGGGGTCTACCAACAATCCCTTCTTTCACACAATATGGCCCAATAGCACTCCAAAGGGTGAAAAGAAGATACACTTCTTCAGGTTTAAGGAAATATGACACTTTCTGCACTTATCCAACATTATTCTTAAACATTCAATATGATTTTGCAATAAACTAAAGACATTCCAATCATCAAAATATGCTTCTAGGAATTTATGTAAAAACTCCTTGAATGCTTCGACCACCACCCTAGAAAATATGGTTGGTGCATTCTTCAATCCAAATGGCATCATTGTGTATTGGTAAGATCCCCATTCTGTTGCAAATGTGGCCTTATGGTGATCTTCCTTGGCAATCCTAATCTGATGGTATCCTGAGAATCCATTTGTAAAAGAATATACCTCATATCCTCCCACATTGTCTAGCACTTTGTCTGTAAATGGTGTAGGGAATGGGTCATGAAAGCAGACATCATTCAGCTTCCGAAGATCTACATAGATCCTGATCTCTCCAGTCTTCTTATCCTGCACCACCATAGGGCTAATCCACTCTAACTCTTCAACGGGTTCTATGATTCTTGCTTCCAACATTCTGTCTAGTTCAATCTTCACTTTCTCTTTATATTTGGGGTTCAATCTGTAAGGTCTTTGCTTGACTAGCTTCACATCAGGTTTCAAGGGGATCCTCATCTCTCACATGGGCCCTTTAATTCCCTTCATATTAGTGAACTTGGCTGGAAAAAAGTCTTGATATTCATGCAGTAACTTTGTGATTTTGTCAATAGTGGCAGCATTCCAATAATCTCCAACATTGGTGAGCTTCGGTGTTTCCTCTGTTCCAATATTGACTTTCTTGATTTTAATTGGCGGTCTAATGAAAGGTATCTCAACTCCTGGTCCTTCTATGTCTCTCTGACCTTCTGTTTCTGTGATTTTCACCTTCCAAGGATCATCATCTTCATCGACATTGATAGTGTAACAGCCTTGCAATTTCTGAAGAGGCGCAGTCCACTCATCCTCTTCTTTCTCCAAAGGGAGGCTAGGTTCTTCCTCAAATACTTTCTGTCTTACAATCTGTAACGCTTGATCTACTGTAGGATATTGACTTTCAAATAACAATGTAGTTACAAAGTTTTGATTCATACCGTTCCAGTCTACAGTGATGAGGCGCAGTTCGAATTGAAGATACCAGTTGATAGGTATTGTATCCAGTGTGTTAATGAATTTGTGTACCCACTACTCCTAAGGGACTTCACTCCAGGCCTCCTCATAGCTTCGCACATGGTCCTTTGGAAAGTCTCGACCTATGTATCTAACTTCGCAGCCTTCTACTTGTTCTAAGAAACACGCTATCATCAAAGTGAGACATTTCATCCAGTCCCCAATGTTATGCTTATGTACTCCCCACCATCTTGTGGGAGTTTCTTTCAAAGCCTCGTCTAGTGCCAACAATCTCTATTGTACTGGTAAAACTACTTCAAATTCCAGTAAGAAGGTGCATAAGTGCTTCAAACCATCAAAAGTGGGTAAATTACTTAATGTTGTGTCGATCCAGCGAACTTCTCTGGTCAGTCTAGCACATCTCCTTGTAGATACTTCATACATTTTGTTATGCTAGTTCTCCAATGCTTCCTTTGAATCTGATGAGAAAACGTTGTCACTTCGCCAGCTTAAATTTCCATCTGCGGTAGGATTAATGTAATGTTGATGTCTAGCTGTCAAATTTTATATATTCTCTAGCTCATATGCGTGATCCGCCTCTCTGATGGGTTTTGTATATCTGTGACCTTCATCAGGATCCAAAGGTGTAATGACCCTAAGGCCATCACCTTCGAATGCCATTCTTCTTTTCTTTAAATCGACCATAGTGGAATTATTGAAATCCCAATCAATTCCTAACAGCGCGAGATAAGGACAGATGTCATTAACTATATCTATTACTTCAAAGTCAACAAACATTTGGACCCCATCAATGTCCACAAGGAAATGTTCCAGCCTTACAAAGGGGCTCACAGCTTGCTGATTAGCCATCCTAAGCCTGATGGGGGAATAAATCAGCTTAGGTTTTCCCATCAGCTCCCAGATCTTCTTCATCATGACATTGACCTCTGACCTTAAGTCGAGGACCACATAATCTATATCATACTCTCCAATTTGAGCATTCAAGTGTAGTTCCTTATTTGTCCTTCTCTTTTTGGATACTTGATGTACTACTCTATTCAACAAGGGATCTACCTTTCCTAACTCATACTATCTGATTAAATTTTGTAGCTCTTGTACAACACTTTCATCCTGAATCAACTTAATACAAGTGTATAAGAAGTCCATGAACTTACTTACCTCTTTTCCTTCTCTTGGTGGGGTAGATTGGTCAAATGTCGGAGGCATTCCATACTCTCTTACTTATTGGTGAGTCTTGGATGAAGAACCCTGATCTTTCCCGAACTCTCTTCTAGCTTCCTCAAATGTTTGTTTCTCTTTATTTGGGTCAAACCCTGGTGTCTGTTCTATAGCTTTCCTAACCCCTGATTCTTCTGTAGTCTTACCTAGTGTTGTTCTATCTTCTCCTGTAGCAACGCCTCCTCTAGTGATTACAGCGACTCTGGGATCTCCTATGTGAAGTTCTGCTATGATTATTTGTACTTTTTGGTTCCCTCCTTGTCTTTCTTGAAGTTTGGGTAACAACGCAAGACAATCTTCTATGACATGTTCCAATGAGTTGCAGTAGCTGCAAGTGGTACAAGGGTTCTGACAGTCCCTTGCCAAATGTCTTGGTTGCGCATAGTTATAACAAATGATTTGTCCTCGGACTCAACCCATACCTCCTCCTCTTCCTCTTCCTCTAAATCCACCTCGAGGGTTGAAGTTTCCTCTTCCTGGGGAATTATACTGCGTAGTTTTCCCATCTTGTTGTACTTCGCCTTGAATTTTGTATATATCCCTCGATCTTTCGTGCATAAGGTCATAGGCTCTACAATCCATGTCATCATGCCCTACTGAATTATAGAATGTGAAGTATAGATTTGTAGGTGTCTAAACATATTTTTGTTGGTAATAGCATTCTTCAGGGCGATGTCTTTTTCTACATACCTCTCACCAAGGTAGAGTAATTTGATTTGAAAGATTCAGAATTCCAGATGCCAAGTATTCCTGAAATAGGGGACAGTGCTCCTTATTGTGACCTTCTGAATTGCATCTAATACACCATATATCTTCTCTCTTGTCCTTTCCTTTGTCCTTCTTCATATATTCGACCTGCAGAGACAAGATGGTTAACTGACTTAAGATTTAACTCATGCCTGAGCTAGATTCACCCATAGGGGCTGATTCGAGTTTCATGGCAATCTCCAATGCCTCAACCTGCGAAGAAATATTCTTTTGCATTAGAGGGACTCTAATGTGTGGTAATAGGGCAGGAATGAACCATTCCTTGTTCTTCACATCTAGGATCTAAAAAGTTAACCGACCTGTTAAGGTCTTGAACCTCTGATCGAATTCCCAAACAGGTTCAGCTACCTTCTTCTTGATCTCTTTCAACTCCGTAATGCATTGTGACTCCGACTTGGGTTTCTTGAACTCTGCAATCAACACATTCTTGATCTCATTCAGCAATTTAGCCTATGCAAGTCCTTGGACAAGCTTCATGTACCATCTTAGCGCACGATCTCTTAGGTTGGTACTAAACTGAGATCTTTTAACAGCTTCGTCGGTGACACTCTTAATATTCCATACGGCTTCACATAGGAACCAGTGTTGATCAGGATCTTCATATCCATCTCCCATAAATATACGGAGCCTAATATCATATGCCATAGAGATTTCTATGTTTCATGTCTGAGTGTACGTTGAACTACTAGTAATAGTACTTTGAGGACTCTGGTGACTCTGACTATTCTGATTGCTTAATACTGTTGAAACAACAGGGTGAGTAATAGTACTTACTTCAACAGTCTGCGTGGTTCCAGAAGTTTTTGATTCGTCTCGGTGAAGTTCTTTAGTCTTCTCTTCCTCTGCCCTAGCGGATTCTGAATGCTCTTCATCCATTAGATCTACATCTTCTCCACTGTATAAACCCTTGTCCCCGTGGTTCTGCTTAAACAGGTTCGGAAGAGGAACTTCTCTGAACACTCTCCCACTACACGTATGTCCCGCCTTTGTGTCATTGTTGTTGTCTGAGTTCTTGAACATTAGCCTTTCCCAATCCGACCAACTACTATATCTTCAAGATGTTCTTCTCATGCAATAGCATCTTGATCTTCAACTTTAAGAAGTGTAAAAATTTTCCTCTTGATCCCTTGAAGAAATATCTTTCTGTCTGGTTGTATGACTCTACTCTGTCAAAAACAAACTCGGTGATGTACCCTCCAATGGTACTATCAAACCAGTGATCTACTACTCTTGATACAGCGTTATCAACTCTCTTAACCTTCTTGATTAGCGCTGACGTCCAAACCACAGGAGGTCTATATCTGAACCCAAACTGGGTATATGCTAACCTAGCTATCCACTCATATAGCTCTTGATGAATTCCTCCAAAGAAAATCTTGTGTATATTGGTGAAGATATACCATCCCAACCAATCTTCTGTGCTCAGCTTAGGGTTCTAGTCCTGGTCTTCATCGAAGTCCTTTTCTTGATCTTCTATCCACTTCTAAATCTCTTTCTTCGATGGAAACCACCTTGACATTCCCTCAAGAAGATTCTTGTCCCAGAAACGGAACCATTTGTTGGCACAGGGGCAGACCCAGGGTTCAGCTCTAACAGTGCACCAACAAATCCCTAACTACTATCCCTTTCGGCAACACCTGTGATGTAGATGCAATCTCACCCGAAGTAGAAATAGGGGGTTGTAGGACACTGGTGTCTACAACCAGAGGAAATGTAAGTAGATCCACAAGAACTACACACAGTGATCTAGTTATTCAGATCTAATATTATCCCTCTTCTCATAATCATGTATTAGATCTAACATACTAATGCATAAACAAACCAACATAAGCAAAGAACACAAAAACAACCACACACTGCACAAGATATATGTGGTTCACCCTCTCCCTAGGTCTACATCCACAGAACTGTGCTTATTGATATTATATAAAGCATACAGTTCTTGTCTGCACTTTCATCTTGAAGATCTTTTTTCTTTCTCCTCTCTATCTCTCCCCTTCCTGTGCACCCAGCTGCAGGATTTAACTTTGCACCCAGTTGAAGATATTACAATACCAGAAGGCTCTCACACCCAACACTTCTCTCTCACATAACCAAAATCTCTTGCTCATACAATAGTAGCAACAACCTTCTAACCACAACCCAGGCCCTCTTGAACTTTATTTATACATTACAATCTCTCACCGACATCCTTAGGCCGAGACCTAAGTTTCAAAACCCTATATACTAAAATCCTAAGCGTCTAAAACCCTAGGTCAACCTGACCTGCATTTTTAGGGCTTCGCCAGCCTGTCTTTCCTTTCTTCATGCAAGGTACTTCAAAGCATATATCGGTGGCTTTTTCCACTTGTTGAGTTGTCCACGATCCATCTTCCTTGTTGATCTGTCTTCCTTGGTCTCCTTGTTCAACAGCTTGCTTTCTCGCACTTCACTCCATCTTTTCTTCTCTTTTGGTCACTTCAACCCAATCTCAGTCAACTTATCTTCCGTGTAGTTCGTGTTTCGCCTTTTCTGCCTTAATCTTTGCTTACTTCCATAACCAAGGTCCAACATATAATTTTGAAGGTGATGATGCATGTTGAGTATAGGAAATGAATGGAGTTGTTGGGGAAGGATAATTGCCAATGGTGGACAACCGCAAGCAAATAATGAATGAAAAAAGGTTGTTGATAGAAAAGAACTATGGAAGGGATTGTGGGAATCCCCATGGAGCACCACTGATGAGGTAAAAATCAGAAAGGGGTGTTGGCAACCAAGATAGGTATAATCGTTTTCATGCCATGTTGCATGGCAATTGTGAATGGATTGGGTAAGAATCCCTTCTAAATTGTTTTTATTATTTTGATTGTATGCATGTGTTTTTTTGTGGATATCATCTGCCATTGACACCCAAGCAGGGTATGATTTAGGAAAAGAAACTTGAAGGACAGGGTGAGGAACCTCTAGTAGTCAAGGATTTGTTACAATCCTTGCATGAGATCCATGAACAACTGTGTCATGAATGAATTAATTAATCATGAACGAATGTGAACAAAAGTGCTTGTAAACAACACATTGATTGGATGCATTGAGGTAATGAATGTTTGCAAGACGGGGCAGGTATCAAACTACCCATTATAGAATAGGGACCTTGTAGTATTCTATCATAGTTATAGACTGGTAAAGAGAGGAATTAGGTGGCCATGAAAATTTGGCACTCTAGTTACCTGTAAAGAAACAAGGCTTGGATTCCTTTATGTGAAATTTTAATTTCATATTATGTTATGATGATTTGAGGTTATGACCAGCTCAAACAGGAGGAATAGTCCTACCGTAATAATGAATGTGGATAGATAATCCATGTGATGAGAGGTTGGTTGAGTCCCAACACACCATGGTAAGAGTACCTAATATGAAAAGTAATCAATCTGACATCAATGCAAGGGTGCATTGTGTGTGGATGTGGCCATAAGCATTGAGACATTAATTAAAGATATTTAATATTTGAATTGCATTTGGAAAGTTAGGTAAGCTGAAATGATGCATGTGAAAAGAATGATATTTCCTTTTACTTTATATCATTAAATAGATGAAAGTGATTTGATCGTCAGTATGAACAGTTTTGAAATAGTTTGGAATCCACTACAAGTGTGCAATGAAGGTATAATGTGCATAACAACTAACAATTTGTTTGGTTGTGTGAAGTTGGAGTTATAGGAAGAAGGGTCTTGGATATGGTAGTGATTTAAGCCCATAACGAAGACCAATACCTATTGGGTGAAAAAGAGCCAAATTACCCAGGGAAAGAAGTCTCGGGCTTGTGGAATCTAGTTCCATGTGTGGAATAGATCTGAAAATGGAAATATGAAATTGGAAGTTTGTGGTTAACATATTTGAAAGAAAATCTTATGGAAAATTCATGACAACATCTCATGAATTATTGTATGCATGTGATACAGGTGAGATGAAATATCTTTCCTAGAGGGACAAATGATGGTAGTCAATATGGAAAAATGGAGATGGATATTGTTGTGACATGAGAACCCTATGATGTGCCATGATCACCATAAAGAATGACATGTTGTGGTAACACGGGATGAAGGGATGCCTCGACAGAGAAATCTTGGGGGACGCCTTAGCTATAAGACTCGATGAAGTCTCTGAGACTCTTCTTGTGCAAGAAATCCTTGGCAGAAAATATGGATCGCCCAAGGGACAACATAGAAAAGAAGGGGATGCTTGAGCCTGAGCATGGAGGGTGAGTAACCACAAGGAAGAGGAGACTTCAATAACTCTTGTAGAGTGTTGATTGGGATCATGAGCACAATCTGTATGTCAAAGAAAATAACGAACCAAGTTAATGAGACAGCCATATGGAAGCAGATCCATGAATTGTACAAATGAGTATTGTGTTGATATGAATATTTCCCTTGACTTTTGAACAACAATAAAATGTTTATGCATGAAATTGTGAATTAATATTCTTGTTGATTGTTGTAGGAAGGTGCTAAAGGCCAAGAGTCTGGGAAAGGACCAAACCTAGGAGAGGAACAACATTGTTGAAGTAGTTGAAATATGAAGGCATGGAAGGTTTTGTTGAGATGCTAAGAACACTGACAATCGTGTTCCTTTATGGGGGAGGGGATTGTTATACCCATGTTTCCCCCGGCTTGTAATTAATCATGTTTAATTATTTCCATGCCATGACATGCAAACAATGCAAATGTATTATTGTTTAATTGTAACTACCAACAACTGAATCTGGGGGTCAATCCTTGAGTATTGGCCACGATACCAATAGAGGAAAGAGTGAGGAAATCTAGAGAGGGGGTTCATTATGATAATATGACCCAAATTTCCTTGCTGAGATATTTAATTTGGAAAATAATAATTTATTTCCCCTTCCTAGTTTTAGGACAAATCAGTTGATGAGAGGGGGATGGTAGTTGAACAACCAACCACCCTAAATGAATAAGAGTATGAAATATTTGGCTAAGGTAGTAGAAACTATCATCCATAAGTACCAAATAGTATTGTTTCCTGCACTTGAGATTGACCCCATGGGTTCCTTCTAACAAAAGGAAGAGGACATGTCGAGAACCTACCAAAGCAATTTATGTGCAATAGACGCACAAGGAGGAGGGGGATAGAAAGTTTTGTTTTGAGCAAGAAAAGGGAACGCATGCGTCCAACAGAGAGAGGGAGAACTGGGGAGAATTATGAGTTTTTAGAGGTCTATAGAAGATCCCAAAGAGAGAGAGAGAGAGCTGCAAGAGAACCAAAGCGAGGGAGCTATGGATTCTAATATTTTGGAGCTAAAAAACCTGGTTGAATTCCCTGGTGGTATCATGGCTTGGCACGGGGGTGGACAGAGTGCAGAATCTAAGTTCATTTGAGCCTATGGTTGGGTGGAAAGGAGAACACCCATAGCCAGTTGGTGTGGTTAATTATCTCATCAGATAAGTGTTAACTTATGTTATGTAATTGTGAATAAATGATGTATGATTGTAATGTTTGATTAAATGGGAATGTAAATACTTGTGATGAAATGTAATCTATGAGTAAATGGATGTGCTTGTTGTGGTCTTGTTTGGATCGTTAAATGGTGAAATTGAGCCAGTATGGACTATTAGTATTCCCTAAGAACCTTGCAACTTTGGAGAAAATCTTGCAAGATAAGGACACAACCTTAGTTGCACAGAAGTTGAGCTTTCTGGTGTAGGGGGAACTCCTGTCCAGAAGAAAAGGGATAAACATCATGAGGAAATCTGATTCATTTTCGAGGATAGCTTGCAGGATATGAAAGAATCCACCTTAATGAAGTTTGAAAGATCTTTGAGGATCTTGGAGCCGTTTTTTTGACTCTTGTAGACTTGGTAATATTATTGAAGACAGAAACCTGGAAATCGGCTAAGTCCTAAGAGCAAAGTGTTAGTCAATGGAAAAAGAAAAAATATGTTGAGTCAAAGGAAATTATAGCCATTGAATTGGTAGGGTGAGCAAATATCAACCCTTCGTCAAGGAAGGAATCATTGTCGGGAGACAATTGAGGGCTTGGACTTATAATAAGTCTGACAATGAGGAAATCCCTGTAGTGGAATGAAGGTCATCGATATTTCAAGAGTGAACCAACAAGATCTAGACCATTGATACCGGTCACATCATTGTCGGGGATACAAAGAAGGTTAAGATGAGTGATGACTCCAACAGGTGTCGATGAAGATGGAGTCTCAATAAGAGATGAGAATCATCATTCTACTAGAAATGATTCCAAAAGACATGGATTGTTGATGCTGATGACTTTGTCGTTAGAGAATAGTCGGTTGGTAAAGTGGAGTGAAGGCTGAAGGTGTCGACGACGATGGAGATTCAAGAGTTATCGAGGATCATTGATTGGCATAGTGGGGATATTTAATAGTATCCATAGATTCCCTTAAGTCCCAGATTAAGTGACCAAAGTGGACGTGATGTCATGTTAACGTGGTTTTCCAGCATGACAACCAACATGTCTATGGGAATTACATGTGTCGATCATTGATGGGTCAAGGGACACGAGTCACCCTGTTGGGCGTGGAGACCTTCAGGACTTCACCTTAAACCCTGACCGTCAAATCTATAGGCTGAGATATCTCAGCCCTTCGATGGGGAGTGTATCATTGTCGAGAGTGGATGAATGGTAAATTAATTGATAGATCATAGTGTCGACGATGATAGAGGTTTGCGAAAAGAACAAGGGTCGTTGATTGGATGAAAGTAACAACGATGAAATATGGACTATCAGATCCAGACGTGTCATCATCGAAACCTAGAAAGTTGGTATGGTCGTGCGTTGGCCAAATGTGTCGATGAAAACAAATATCCTGAGAGGAGAAAATGAGGACGGTTGATCTGGGAGAGATTTGATATCCGTATTTGATCACCATAGTCCTTTCCCGAAAGAGAATAAAGGAGAACGACATCCTGATGACGTGGAAGTACCACGTGTTATGATAGATGGCAAGTGGTGATAGAGCCACGTTTCAAACTTGTGATGATGTGGATAGCCATGTCAATCCACTCATCGAGTCGTGGGAGGATACACGTGTCATCCCATGATTGGTAGAAGGGAACAGGTTTGAGTCCTTATTTGTTTTAAGTTTGGGGACAGGTGTATTAATCCTACCCCTCCAATCCATAGGTCAAGATATTTGGATCATCAATGCCTGACATAACGTCATTGGGACATAAAATATTGGTGAAGTTGAAGTGTTGGCCCAAGAGCTCCGACGAAGACGGGATAAACCTAAGAAGGAATTGGAACCTTCAATTCCATCAGAGGAGATATCTGTGGAATTTGGACCATTGACATGATCTCAATATCATCGGTGAACGGAAATTAGGGACCCGAAGGAAGGGATTTGAGCATTGAGTCGACGACGACGATGAATATCTGGAGGAAAAAATTCAACCACTGATTGGTGAGTAGGCAAGATTAAATCTTAGTAGTCAATCTGTCATGGGTCCCACTTGTTCACCCTGGAAAAAGGTTAAAGGGATGATCTTTAACCAGTGTACAAGTTTGAGGCGCCAACGTGATTTGGGTCATTAGATGTCAACGACCGAGAGCTGTTAGATTTGGAGGATGTCTGATCTTGGTCGCTCATCGGAGGATTCCGAGACATGATCCCTTGGCATGGACAGGGGTGAGTTTTGATGATGACGAGGTGTTGGGGTTGAAAAATAGTCGTTGATTGAAAGAATGACGAGAATGAGTCTTATTTGTGGATCCATAGTGGGACCCACTATCCCTTTAACAAGTGAAGAATTGGGTGGATGCTAACAGTAGAGAACTTTTGAGGCACCAACAAGATTGGGATCGTTGATTTTCAAGCCTCGAGAGTTGTAAAATCTAGATCTATTCTGATAGAGAGGTCATCGTCAGAACTGGTAGTTGGGGCAATCAGTAAATCCATGGAAGAAAAACCATGATGACAAAGAGGGAAGGTCCCACATGATCGGGGTCGTTGATCTAGAAGGCCCGATGGGCCAAGTGGTTGGTGCCACATATGTGTCATGAAGGAGGGAAGGAATGACTAGGAGCCACATGGTTTTCATATGGAAATGAGGTGGATTTTATAATGAAATTGTAAAAACTTCGGGAGGTTGTAACTTTTGATCTGGAGCTTGGATTCGAGAATAGTTACAGTCGTTAGAAAGCTCTCGATGAGAAAAACCCATCTATGGGGTTTGTTGCAGTAAATGATCTTATTGGGAAAAGTGGAAATTTCACCACCCTACCAGCCTAATTAAGGTTTAAGGGGTCGGTGTCTTACATAATTAAACATAGTGTTAGACATGCATGGCTTTGTTTATGCAGACTAGGCTAGAGATATGGATCGTGGAAGATCTACAAGTGGGTATGTGTTTAACCTGTTTGGATGAGAAAAAGATAATTTGCAGTGGCACTCTCAAATATAGAAGTTGAATACATGGCAGCCACTCATGCAAGCAAGGAAGCAATATAGTTACAAAGATTGTGTTCAATTATTGGGTTTGTACAACAAGATGTAATAATAGATTGTGACAGTCACAGTGCAACCTTCCTAACGAAGAACATGACTTATCATTCAAATGCAAAGCATATTAATTTTCAATATCACTTTGTGAGAGACATGGTTAAAGAAAAGGAGGTGTTGTTGATGGTGGACACTTTGAATAATGTTGTAGTTTCATTAACAAAATTTGTGAGCACGAAGAAGTTCTCTTGGTGTAGAGGATCTATGGGCATTATTTCCCTAGATTGTTGAGTATGTAACCTTGTAACCCCCTATATGAAAAGAAATAAGTGGGAGAATGGTATGTATGTGTTATATTATTTGCATGACTAGACCTAGTGTCTGTGGGGGTTCAGGGGTAGTGCCCCCAAAAAACAAATTGTCCTTTTTACATTTGTTTTTAGCATTTTTTCGACACATGGTTTTCATCAATGGTTTTCTAATTTTGGTTAAGGAATTTGGGTTGTTGACTAATTCAGGTCAATGGATTAGGGGTTTTGGATGTCATGGGATCCTATATATGTGTGTGTGTGTGTGTGTGTGTGTGTGTGTGTATTGTAAACAATGAAGACATGATGAAATAAGAGGTTAGAGGTGTGGCTCTAAATGGGTTGTTGGTTTTCCTGGTTTGGATTTCCAGGGTAAAAATCTCTGTGTAATGTATGTGTGCCATTTTTTTATTATTATTAAGGATCTATTTATAGTAATTAATTGTACAAGGTTAAAATCTACACCTATGACATGGGGAATTTGGATCCGGAACTTTCCAAAGTGCACAGGCATTACTATACAAGAAGTTGTAAAAAGTGAAAGAATTTGTATTACAGATACAATTTCCCCATGCCTCCAATGAAAAGGAAAAAAAATTTTGAACGGATTAGTTTACTTGACAAAGTTCTTACTGAGAAGTCAAAGTCTCTATTCACATTTCTAGAGAAAAGAAATTATGATGACTTAATGATCTTTGAACAATTCTTGTTGGAAATGGAACTGATAGAAGATGAATACATCCATTTAATACAATGTACAATAAAGCAACCGACAATCTTTCTAAAATGAAAAACTTCATATATTTGGAACAATAATTTTTCAAAGGATATGTCAAATTTATGGGATGCAAATACAAATGCTCAATACATGCTCAATGCATATGCTGCAACATTGTATTGTAGTTCATACATGAACAAAGTTGACAGGTCTATGACAAATGCATTTATAAAAATACACAAGGAACATGAAAAAAGTGAAAACACATTTGCTATGCAAATGATATGTATGCTTTGAAATGGATTGCTTAACCTTCAACAGATGTCGGTTCAACAAGAAATTCATATAACACATTGTTTTCCATTGAATTACAAATCAAGATAGTATATCTTTATAAATACATCTCTTATCGATAAACACACATTTATCCTTAAGCTGTCATTTCTATTAAAACAAGAATCTGAAAATTCAGAAGATGTATGTGCCACTCTATTATTGATTATTACATTGAGCATCTACATGCTACTAAGCACATTTTCCTTGCAAAATTCATATCCAAATATAGGAATAATGGTAGACACATATCAAAAAGGAAAAACCAAATGTAATACGGTTTGTCAAATACATTGACTATGAAAACTTTTGTAGAGAGAAACTATTTCTATATGTTCCATTTGAAAAAAGTGAAGATACATTAAAACATAACTCGCTAACATGATGAGATGCATATAGTTTCTAGGAAAGTACAATACAAACTAATGAAGCTAATTTCACATACAACATCAATCCAACATGGGGCAATTTATAAAATGCAATTTAACAAGTAGAAAATAGTCATGTGGATATTGTTGATACAATGACAGAAAAACAAAAAAATGAAATCCATTGCAAAGAATATATGATTTGTCCATAGATTTGCAATGTCTACGACATTCCAATATGAAAAGAATCATTAATATTGGTTTTCAAGTCACAAATCACCCATTCTTCATGGAAAATGAAGAATATTACATAATTAGAAGAATGCTAAATAGAGAGCAATAGACAATTGTCAAGGACATTGCACTAAGAAAACATAGGGAACGTCCACGCCAATGTAATTTTTCCTTACATGTGGAGCAGGAACAAGCAAAACATTTACAACAAAGGTGATATTCCTAATGCTTATACGAATTTATGATGCATACAATACAATTGATCCTTTGAAACCAAAAGGACTAATATTGGAATATGCAGATAAAGCTACATATAATGCAGGTGGAACGAAAATCCACTCTGCATTGTGAATGTCTTTTAATAGGTCCTATTTTATTCCACTTAACAAAGAAATTTTAGACACTTTATCAAAGCTTTATCAAGAATTACAACTTGTTTTCATAGATGAAGCTTCTTTTATTGGAATTTGATTCTTATATTCCATTGACAAACGTTTGAGGGACATAAAACATGTATAAATCAAATACTTTGGAAATATTGACATGGTATTTTGCGATGATCTTTATCAAGCACGGCCCATACAATATTCTCTCATTTTTTAACAACCTACAATGAACATGCAAACAATAACACGTGATTTTTGGAAATACAATGTAAAATGCTTCAAACCACATACTGCAATGCGCCAAACAAATGAAAATTTTATTTTCATTTTGAATAGTATGCGCACAAATAGCTACACAGGTGGTGATTTGGCATATCTCAATGCAAAGTTTGTGCAACATGCACCAAAAGACTCAACATTTTCTTATCTATTTTACAAAAATAAAGATGTCACAATGCATAACAAGGAAATGTTGTCGCTCATGCCTGGGAATGAAATTTTAGTCAATGCAATTGATGAAGAGGAAGAAAGCCATGGTTGTGTACCATAACATAAACATACAACTACTTTTCCTTCACAAATTGTCATAAAATTAAACATACTAGATGAAATATATGCTTGCAACTATGATTTGCAAGATGGGTTGGTGAATAGTACAGATGGAGTAGTCAAAGCCTATATCAAGATGGATAAAGATGATGTACTATGGATTGAGTTCTATGATCCACATATTGGACATTGCTAGACATCTCCCAAGATTACATGTGCTTCGAATAGTAAGGCCTATATCAATGGCACCAAGGACGGGTCATTTGAAAATTTGAGAACAACTTTCAATTCAGCTTGCATGTGCACATACGATACACAAATAACAAGTCTTAATAGTGGACAATGTTGCGTTTGACCCTTATAGGATACGAGTACATGGACTAGTCTACAAATATTTATCCCATGTAATAAAACATAGAATCATTATATTTGCTAAATCCTCTTACAAAGGATAATTTCAAAGTCAAACAAAAAGTTGATATTCAAATGCAACACTTGCAAAGTAGTGCAAAATAGAATTTGGAATATGACCATCAATCCACACAATCGTAATGATGCATCTCAATTATTTCTCTAAACATGTGTAGTTTACATGCAAATACTATTGACATACTCAATGACTATGATACAATGTAAACTGATATTTTTTGTTTGCAAGAAACATACATGACATTATCCATGAGAGATGAACAATTTTCAAGTTTCACTTGCATGTCAAATTGTATTAAAAATGGAGTGATGATATTGATCAAAAAGCATATAAAATGTAGAAGCCATCTTAGCAAAAGTAATAGTTCATGAATCATATATTGCAATAGTCAACATCTATGTTGCACCACATGCAACTTTGACCAGTAATGGGTGTCATTACAAAAGCAATATCTAGTTTAGATTTGAATGAGATCATCATTGTTATAGGAGACTTTAATATTGACATGTTTCAAAGCAAAGAGAAAACACAAAGATTGGAAAACTATATGTGCATTACAATCTCCACCTCCTCTTAGACAAAAAGAATCATGTACCAAGACCACTTATTGATCATGTGTGGTCAAGAATAGTCAATGGATAGTACAATTTTTTNTCAAAGCAAAGAGAAAACACAAAGATTGGAAAACTATATGTGCATTACAATCTCCACCTCCTCTTAGACAAAAAGAATCATGTACCAAGACCACTTATTGATCATGTGTGGTCAAGAATAGTCAATGGATAGTACAATTTTTTTATATTGAACACATATGGAACTGACCATGATACAATTTGTCTTGTGCTTGAATTTTGAAATACATCTAAATCATAGAACATATTATCATATTTCCATATTGTTATTGCATATTTACAAATCCGTCTCTTTTTTGTATTGAACCAAATAACTATGTCACAGATATCAAGAGGTTAGTTTAGTATATATACCATTGATTAACGAAAAAAAAAAAACTAACAATTTCTATTGCATTTTATTGAAATTTATTTAAACAACTAGCTACTTTACTCGGTGTAGAATATATCAAAAAAAATATCAACTTTGTAAAAGAAAAAAAAAAATCATGGAAGAAGAGACAAAAAAAAGGTACATATTTTGAATTTATTTGTACTTTTATTGATTTGCATCTCATTCATCGTTTGTTGCTTGTGAATTGCATATTGTTTCTACTTATTGGATTTTTTTTCTTGTTCATTGCATTTAGTTTAGTGGCAACATCAAAATAAATAGAATAGGTGAAGAAGAGGAATTCATATGTGACATAGAGGAAAGAACCTAGCAACAACGTTCCAAAAGGTATGTTCATAATGGTAATCAAGGAAATGCCTTATTTTTAGCAAATGATATACATATATTGTCATAAATATTGACTAGGCTCATGCTTATTTAGATATTATTTAGCAACACTTTCCACATGTTCTTGTTCGTGCACACCAACAACAATAAGATGTCCTTATGCTCTTTTTCCTTTCAAATTCCATTACATTTCTTAGATATCTCTCATTTGATTGTAATTGTTTTTGAATTTTTATTGCATTGTAACTATAATCGTCTCAGAGATATTATTATGTTTTAGAATTACTTTTTCTATGTCATATGTTTACAATATCTCGTGTGATAATGTTTCTATGTCATATATTTATTGTATGTTGTCTCGCAATGCTTATGTGTGCTATGTTCATTGTACTATGTGTGCCAATGATTTAGAATTATTCAGACTTTCTAGTGTTATGGGTCCCTCTAAAAGGAATTAACAACCATATCCTATCTTACACAACTGAGAATCATTTTCCTTTAAATTTCCCATGCACCTTTATTTCTTGTTTATCAATAATATTGAACCACTGTTCATCCAGTCATTTGGCATTGCATATACATAACACTTTTACCAATTTATCACTGAAAATAAGTGGTTGTGTGGATGTTTTGATAATGATGAGCCTTATGATATTTCAAATTAATTGATCTCAAGATACATATTACTTAACCACTTGTTTCTGATGCTTTGATAGTCATGTACCATATGATATATTTCAGTTGTTTGATGTCAATATACATATACTTAATCAATTTCTTCTAACAATATTGTTTTTTGTTGGAATAGATTATTAGTGATATTCTCAATACTCTATGCCAAAAGAACTAGTGTTATGTATTTATATTATTGTATTTGAGATCTTATGTTTCTTTTGTTATCATATGTGTTTCCATATTTCAATTTCATGTCTTTATACTATTATATTTCAAGTCCAGTTTGCATCAACTTCTACAAGATTGTATCTTGTACTTATCTGTTACATGACCATAAATAGTGCTTCCTCGGTCCAATTTGCATCAGCTTCCACATGATTGTATCTTTTGCTTATATGTGACATGACCAAAAGTGGTGTTTACTATGCCCAGTTTACATCAACTTCTACAAAATTGTATCTTTTGTTATCTATGGCATGTCCATAAATGAAAATTTCAATTAGGTTAGAGCTCTTCTCTAATGAATTAAATCATGGTGCACTGCATTTTCATTCAGAACTTATCTTTTTTTAGGCAATCTTATGTAGATCAAAAATTTTTAGGCATCTTTGTTGTTTCTAAGTGAGAAAAAAAATATGTAAGATTCAACTTTTTGTTAAGAATGGACCAGTTCTAGTATATCAAAAAATCCTAGTCATCTTCAACATCTAGAAAAGTTCTCATGTTTTACATTGTAAGATGTTGGTTTCAATTTTCCATGAAAAGTTCTCATGTTTTGCTAGCTTCTCTCCAAATTAAAGGAATTGGAACTTTATATATGTTTTTCTCTAAACAAAAGAGGTTGAGGCTTTACAAACTTTGAAGATCAGTTGGATTTTTCATTTTGTATTTTGTATTGTTTTGATACTACACAACTTTTACTTCTTTGATGTGCTAATAATTTTATGCAACTATAAAAGACCATTGACATGGCACACACGTCATATTTTTTTAGATTCTTATTTCTTTGTATTGGGACAACTATTTCGAAAAAAAAAACTTTAAATTAGCAGAAACTTATTTGACAAGCTTCAAGATTTATTGTTCTAGTGATTGCATTTTTTTAGTTTGCATTTGCAAAATGGATTTTTTTAGTCAAGAGTACAAGAGCATGGCATGAAATGCATTTTAAGGCATCTAAGTGGTCATGTCCCCTTGTATTCTTTGATTTTTCTTAGCTCTGCAAGAAATCCCAAAGTAACTTATAGTTTGTGTTGCTTTTGAATATCAACTGCATTATTAATGATATTTGTTGTCCCTAGGTTAAACCATTTATTGAGATTAATTATCCTTATACTTGATGTTGATGTTTAAATCACATTTTCCAAATATGTTAAAGTGAATGAAAATGAAAGGATAATAACTCAATATAAATCATATTACCACAATATAAATAAAAACTGAAAATAGTTGTTTTTTTAATAACTTTAGAAATAGAGTCTTAGGTCATCTACATAAAAGAAGTTGTTATTTCATCATACGCTACACAATATTTAGTGTTGATTTTGTATTTTTATGACAATGGCAAATTAAACGTCTTGTGTGTTCTCATTATTAATGTGTCATTGTTGGTATTTACTAAATCGTTTATTGAGGGGAATCTAGCCAATTAATTCCAAAGATTTTTATTGAGGGGAATCTAGCCAATTAATTCTAAAGATAAAGGGGCTCAAAATGCCAATGTTGGTTGGATCTCAAAGGGGAAAATAATACTAGATTTGTCACCATGTGGAGAATAAGGAGACTATAGTGTTTGGCATAAGTTTCATTTATGTCTACATAGAAGTAATGAAAAATAGTTTAAATTGTATTGTAAGAATATTTAGGCTTTGTGAAGTTGAGAATGATCAGAGTTCGCCTTTAGTTTTTGAATTGTTGAGCAACAACATAGCTGCTTTTATTTTTTATTTTTGTAAACAAAATTATATCCCCATGTAAAATAGATATTTTATCTTAGCACTCGCAATGGAAATGTGAATGTTGTAAAATAACCTGACTATGTATGATAAAAGCACCATATTTTTTGCTAAATTTGTTATATTCATATTTAAAGTTATGTTCCTTGTCACTTTCTTGTGTATAAGGTTATACAAATTATAGCCATTTACCCTTGTTTTCCTAATAAACAATGCATAAAAAACACTGCAACAATTTTTATTGGAATAAAATAGCATATGTGAAGACATTTGCATACACCTTTAAACTTTGGTAGCAAAGAAAACATAGTTGTTCTATAATGCAATATGCATATGCAAACTTTCTAGTGAACATCCTACAATCTACTTTGAAGAAGAGTTTTTAAAAAGGCACAACATTTGAATCTACCATGTCAATAACACCTTAAAAATTTAGAACATGATGAAGACATCCACTGTGAAATGTCATTTTCCTTCGAGATTTATTTCATTCTTATCAGACTCATTGGTTAGCAATGAACTATTTTACAGTGTTTAATATTTGCAATTTTTTAGGCGTTTTATCACCGAGTCAAACTAGTAATTTATTTGAGAAAATGCCCTCACCTTAGCCTAAATAGTAATATGTTTCTGTGGGCTTAATGCTTTGCAAAGTAAATTGAATAAATTGTTCTAAAAACTAATTGAGCTCTCATTTAATATCTTCAAGAGATTAAAAAATGTATTTTTCTACTTTTGCAAGCCTTTTAGCAATGTACTAATCTAGCAAGTACGTACAAAGAGATGTGAAATTGACATTACTAAGAAGCAAGGTCTTATTTCAATACAAACATTCTTCCCTATTTATTAATATACAATGAGGAACTTTTACACAAAATCACTTTAATATAAATGCTTCCTCATTTCTTGTTTCATATTAGTGACTCTAGATTTTTGAACGAGACAAGTTCAATGTGAAAATTTAAGCCACATTTATCAACGGATGCTAGTTACCAATTATACAAATGCTTTGTATTGGGCTCTTTATATGGCCTTGTAAGTTTCTTTAGTAGTGGTACTATCTATGGTTAGGTCAAATGTTCCAGTGTTTATAGACAGGTATCAAATACCATTGAGTTATGTTAAGATGCATTTCCATGGTTGGCACTCCAAGTATATCAAATGTAAGGAGTCAAGTTCCTTAGTGCAATTCAATGATTCCATGCATGTGTAGTTCCTAGCACTTAGTAAAAATGTACATATGTTGTGGTGTCTTACCCGCAACGTCTCTCATTCATGGATAGAGATTTGTGTACACAAGACTATAAAACCATTCGGCTTCCTTAGGACTCTAAGTATGAAGAGGACCAGCAAGAAAAGGTTGGTATATTCAGTGGAAAGCATATGTTGTAATACTCGACGCTTCGACACAGTTGCATGGATTCCCAAAATGCTATCAAGTTGCCTCTTGGTCGAACTCAATTGCTTAAAAGAGGCAGGTAGAGATGGCTCCTAAATTCCCATTTCCATTCTTTTTTCTCAGATTATGGAAAAGCGGATGGAACCTGTGGTTGATCGTTAGGATTTGGCCTCAACTATTGAAGCCTCTTCCTTAGCATCCAAAAGACAAATCATGGGTGAGAAAAGATTAAAAAAGAAGTGTTTTTTTGTCAAGGATTGTGCAAAAAATGAGTTCAATGCATCCAAAGGTTTTGTTTCTCTGTACCACAATTTCTAGGGTGTGGGTCATCGATTCAAAGCAAGGGAATTGACATTATAATTATCAATACCAATCAATATTGAGACAACCAGTGAACAAAGAAAGATGTCTATGTTGTGTTATCAGATGGAGATTGTTGTAGCTCTCATACAACAGTTTAGTAATTCATGAATATAACCAAAACATTCATAGCACATATAGTTTGCGCACATAAGAAATTCATGAACCCACACTAGAGCCACAAAATTGAAACAACTACAAAAATATTTCAACATTAATGGGCATTTTATTTAGCTAAGAAGCTAAATACCAAGGGGTGAGCCATACACAAAGTTTGNNNNGAAATGGTTAATGGGATTTGTATTAAAAATAGTGGCAAGCCACTGGTGCGGTTACATAGAGGCCAGGTTTACAAGAGTTACATAGTCCAGAGACCAGAAGTATAGAGAGAAACGTTACTATAGAGACTACAACTTCTACACACTATCAATACTTAGATTCCTTGAATGGTTGTTACAAAATGCCAATAGAAATATTTCTTGCTTTTGGAAGTGCTTTCTGGTTACTCCTTGCCTTTTCCCTTGGGCTGCTCTCTTTCTTCCTTCCATTCCTTGTTCAACTGCTCCATTTGTTGCTCCAAGCTCCTCACTCTCGCTTTGTGGTATTGCTTTGGATTTTCCATGTCTTTTCTCAGCTTCCATAGCTCTTCGCTCAGTCAAGACCTTGTGAAGAGAATATCATTCTCTAGCACCTCCATTCGTCTCCCTGCCTCGCTATCAAGGCTCTGCAAAAAATCGTCCAAGTTGACCAAGAGGCCTCGCAGCTTCTCTACCTCCTCCTCTAGCGTTGTTATTCTTTCCTCCATGGTTGGTTTAGAGCCCGAGCTTGACACGATCATGTTCCTCTATTTGCAGATCTGTTGGCCCTCCATAGCTCCCTAGTCTTCGCCCTATGCTGCCTCGTCTTGCCCACACTGCGCGATGTCCCTCTTCCTTTGTTGCAACCCCTTCCTCTTTCCTATATTAAATAACACCTCCTCGTCCTTGCACTGCAGGATTCACTGATCGGAGGTATGGACTGAGGAATTTTATTCACCGACCCAATGATGGTGTCCTCCCTCATTTATGAAGGTCGTGCGATCTGTCTGAGATATGGTTGTCTTGTCTTCTGCTCCTCCATCTTGTCCTAGGTCCACTTGCGCTATCAACCCATTTTGGAGGCTTTACGGGATACTCCTTTCAACTAATACTCTGTTGAGTCCATGTTGCCTTTCTCCAAACGGGCTCCCACATTGGCTTCTTCATCCGCCTGGGCGTTGTTCCCTCTCAAGACGTGGAACAATTCGATAGAATGGAAATGTCTCCAGAGTAAAATGATTTTGTCTATAACATGCTGAAGTTTCCCATTGGCCACTCTGGTGTTCTGGTTTAAGGCTTGGATTAATAGCCTTGAGTCTCCAAGCACAATCAAATCTTGAATATTTAGGAATAAAGCTTGGGTGAGTTCTTGCCAGAGGGAAAGGGCTTCTGCTTTGTTATTAGACTCGATGCCTAATCCCCAGGCATACCTGAGGATGATATTTCCACTGGGATTGCTTATTATCCCTCCTCCCCCTGCCTCTCCTAGATTTCCTTTTGAAGCTCCGTCAAAGGAAATAAAGTTGGAGTTCATAGAGTTTTTCCACTCTTCCAGGTTACTCTTATCCATTCTGAGCTCTCAGCTACAAGTTGGAGAGATTGAAGGTCCCATTGCTGAAATATTTTGGAGACCAAGATGACTAATCCATCCCTCTTCTTCTTGTCCTAGAGGCCTCAAGTTTGAAGCCTTTATAAAGTAAGGCACACTCTCACTGAAAAGAGCTTTGATTCTAGTGGCTACCTGGGCTGGAGTTCTCTTCTCTTCTCTGAAAAGTTGGTTATTCCTTTCAAGATAGATCTTCCAAAGGATGAACTTTGGAATCGCTCTCCAAAGCGCTGAGAGGTAACCTTGATTGGTTGTCCTAAATGGATAGAGAGTCTGTCAGTTCGAGAGTAGAAGGTGGATTTCTTGCGGAAGGATAGGGGCCAAAGCCCCTAGCCCAAGTGCCAGATGCCAGACTTCACTGGCAAAGTGGCAGGCCAACAGCAAGTGATTCGTCATTTCCTCTTCCTGAAGGCAAAGAGGACATCTAGTGGGCCCTGCCCACCCTCTTTTTCTAAGATTTTCTCTTGAGAGAACACCCTTTTGAGCCACTGTCCAAACAAACATATCAATTTTCGAGAGGGATTTCACTGTCCAAATTGCCTTCCAGATTACAGGATCTGGGGGAACTTGGAGAACTGAGGA
The DNA here is from genome assembly GCA_010110895.2 of Picea sitchensis. Classification (NCBI taxonomy): domain Eukaryota; kingdom Viridiplantae; phylum Streptophyta; class Pinopsida; order Pinales; family Pinaceae; genus Picea; species Picea sitchensis. The sequence goes on from SNQJ01S0150706.1 coordinate 50,671, forward strand.
AAATTGGGAGTAACCTGCAGTTGTAGTATAAGGCCCTGCATGAAGGCCCCAACCTATCTTGTCTTTTCTTTTCTCACAGAGGGGGGTTTTCCCTTGCAGTAAATTATTTAAGCTGCTCCACTCTTCTTCCAGGTCTTGGGGTAGATTTGCAATTTCCCACCTGGACCAAGAGATATTTTCATCATTTCTCCAGGCCGAGATGTCCCACAGTTTGTGAATATTGTTGGTCTGCATCCAGTCTCTTAGGCGCCTTAGATCTTGGCTTGTTGAGAGTGTTGGTTCGCCTAGGACTGAGTCCTCCCAGATATTGATATCTTTCCCATTTCCTGGTACCCAAGTAATCTGCGAAAGGAAGGCCGAAAACACCTTCTGACATAGGCTAAAGATTGGAGAGCCATTTCCTAGCTTAGTTGGATTCCCTAAACATTTTTTCCTAGGCCCTCGAAAGTATTTTTTTCTAGAGGGCTCTTTTTCTCCAATTGGATTTCCCTGAGATTATTTTCCATAATATTTTTGCCCCAAGGGCCAGGTTTTGCATCTGAAGGTCCTTTAGCTGGAGTCCCCCTTCTAGGAAAGGCTTTGAAATTTTCCCCCAATTGATAAGATGCAGCCTCCTTCCCGTTTTCTTTCCTCCTTCCCATAGAAATTTCCTAATCAGCGCTTCTATTTTCTGTATTACAGATTTAGGTGCTAACAGGAGGGCGCTTTGATATATTGGAATACTTGTTAGCACTGCTTTTACGAGAACTAGTTTTCCTGCTATGTTCAGCCATTTAGCTCCCCATGAGTGGATTCTATTTTTTATTCTCTCTATCATATTATTCCAGTGTGTAGCTTTTGGAGTGGCTTTGATGATTGGGACTCCCAAATATTTAAACTCTTCCCAGCTAGTGCTTCCTTCTATTCCAAGGATTCTTGAGATTTCATGCATTTCTCTTGGATTAATGTTCCACCCATAGATTTTTCTCTTGGCCAAGCTGATCACGCTGCCTGAGATGTCTGTGTAGATGTCTAGCTCCTTCTTGAACTTCTTAGTTGTTGTTGGGCTTGTACCTCTAAGAAGCAGTGTATCATCTGCAAATTGGGCATGGTTAATGTCCTTTACCCCATTTGTAATTCGAAGGCCAAAGAGATTGAGTTGCCTTTGCCCATAGTCTAGCTGGAGACTAAGGACAGAATCTTGGAGAGCGTAGAGGAGAGGGGAAAGGGGGAAACCTTGTCAGAGTCCTCTGGTTTCTTGGAAGAACTTTGTGGCTCGTCCATTTACCAATGGTGCTATCCAGGGCCCGGAGATACAAGATTTGATCCAGTTAATGAAGGAGGGGGCGAAACCAAATCTCTCCATCACTTGGAACAGAAAAATATGCCTTACCATGTCGAACGCATTTGCTAAATCGAGATTGACTATCATACCTTTGTCTTTCTGTAGGAGACTTGAGTGGAGGGCCTCTTGGACCAAGATGATATTGTCCATTATGTGCCTTCCTTTAATAAAATCCCCTTGATTTTCCAGAATGATAGCAAGAAGAAAGTTTTTAAGTCTGTTCGCGATGATTTTGGTGAGGATTTTATAGTTGGTGTTGCAGAGGGAGATAGGGCGGAACCTGTCAAAGCTAGACACTCCTTTTTCCTTCGGGATCAGCGCTAAGAAGGATGAGTTTCTTCCTCCTCCAATTATGGCGTAGGATTGGGATTTCTTGATGAGTTTGGCAAGATCTGTCTTGATGATGTTCCAGCTATGATGAAAAAATCTGGCTGTAAAGCCATCTGGTCCTGGAGCTTTGTCCGGGTGTAGTTGATCTAGAGCCTCTTTGATTTCTTGTTAATCTATTTCCTTGGTTAACTTGATATTAACATCTTCATGAACACTCACCTATATCAATGCCAAAGGGTAGGAAGATGGATCACTTGCATCTTGATGGGGTTCAGTGTAGAGTGATTCGAAGGCTTGCACCGTTGCCTCTTTGATGCCCTCAAAGTTCATTATGATCTGATTCTGAGTGTGGATTTCAGTTACCGATTTGAACTGCTTCCGGGCCTCCGCTTGCTTGTGAAAAAAATTTGTATTCTTATCCCTTGCTTCGAGCCAAAGGCACCTCGACTTTTGTTGCCAGTATCTTTCTTCCTCTCTGCATGCTTGGTGCCAAATTTTTTGCAGCTTTGCGTCCTGCTGCATGTTTTCTTGTGAGGGATCTGCATCTTCCATTTCGAGCTGAAGAGCTTCTAAATGCCTTTGTGCTTCTTGGCAGTCTGAAATGGGATTTGGAAGGGTTTTGGCCCAGGCTTTTAAATCTTTTTTTAACCTTATGAGATTTTATTCCCAGACAAAGAAGGGGGAGCCTTTTACTGTACCATTCCAGATTTTGGCTACCAAGGCAGGGTAGCATTCCTCTTGGATCCACCTTGGATTGAAGCGGAAGGGGATTGGACCCAGATTGTTATCAGTGGTCAAGCTTAGAGAAATTGGCTTGTGATCTGACACACTGTGCGGAAGAATAGTAGAATCAAGGTTAAGTCCCAAAACTAGGAAGGAGCTTTGGACGAGGAATCTGTCCAGCCTAGTTGCGATATGCCCTAGCCCCACCCTCTTATTTGTCCAGGTGTATTTCCCTTTCATTGGCTTTATATCCTCCAATTCCCAGGTAGACATTAGATCCTCTACCCATTCCCTTGCTTGGTCTCGAACTATTGAGCCCCCTTTTTTCTCATTCACCGAGAGGGTTAGATTCAGGTCCCCCCCGAGGATGATGTTGTCTAGAACAGTTTGTTGCAAGAAATCCCTTAAGGTCTCCCAACAAGATTTTTTGTCTTCTAGGAGGATGGGTACATAGAGGTTAAAGAGGCTTACCTGTCTCCCTGTTTCCAAGTGGAGCAGGCTGGTGAAGATCCAGTGTTTGCGCACTTCATGCATGATTAGGTCGTACTTTTTTGAGTTCCAGATCGTGCCTAGACCACCCGAAGCACCTCTGGCACTTTCTGCTATACCGCTACTGATGTTCCATCTTGCTTTGGCTTTTTTGAGGAAGTCTTGTCCTTCCATCTTGGTTTCTTGAATCAGTAGGATCTCAGCGTTGGAGGTTTTGATAATGTCTTTTAGTGCCTCTTCCTTGGTCGTACTTCCAAAACCTCTACAATTCCAAGAAAAAAAATTCATTGATTACCTGAGGGGGAGTTGTGGCCTCCTTGGAAGGCCTTGGACTTCTTCCTAGTTTGTATGACATTGATCAACTGTTTGATGGTTGGCTGCGATCCATTTAGGACATCTTTGTAAGTCTCTTTTTCTCGCTCCGCTATTTTGGTTTTCCTTCCTCTTCTTGGTTTTTTTGGAGTGAGATCGGTGTTGTTGTCTTCCTCACTGCTTCTTCCTGAGGAGATCTCGCCTTCATCCATCGCTAGAGCTTTCCCTATTTCTTTGGGGTCTTGAACTTGGTCTTTTTCCTTCTCTTGCGTTGAGATTTCCACTAGTTCCGGATTTGATCTCTATCGTTCCGGCTCCCCTGCAGGGCTTTACTGCATCGCTACTTCTGTAGTTTCATTTATCCTTTCTGATTCGGTTTCCATACCACTGTTCCTTGTATCTCTATTGGATCCAAGCTCCGCTTGGTGTGCCTGGACCATATTCTCCGATATTGGACCTTTTGTCTTTGTGTGGGATCTTTCTCTCCCCACCTGTTTCCATCCATCGTTTGTGTCTTTAACCATGCTAGGATCTTTGGGGCAGTTCCTCTTAAAATGACTGTACTCATGACATCCCCTACATTTAAACGACAATTGTTCGTAGTCAAGTTTTTGGAAGTGCTGCCACTCTCCTACCTTCAGTTTGATTGCCTCTGGGAGCCCTACCTCTAGGTTCACTTCCACACAAATATGAGCACAGGAGTATTGATCTTTTGGATCTGCCTTATCTATGTAGTTTCCAAGGCCGTTACCGATTTCTTGAAGCGAGGAGTTGTTCCAGCAGTGGATTGGAAGGTTTGGGAGTCTAACCCACACCGGGACTTCCTTGGGGACCTCTAATTTCGGATCAAATATCGGGTGCCAATGGTTCAAGTAGAGACCTTGGGGACCCATGAAATAGGGCCTATTTCTAAAGATCAAATCCCGGTCTGCTTCTGAGATGAATTCGAAGATGTAATAACCTCTGCCCACCGCATAACATGTAACGTTGTTCTTTATTAATGGTCTCCAGTTCCTTTGTATCCAGTTGTCTGTGGTTTTGGTGGAGGGCCAAAGCCCCATGAACTGTCCAACCAACCCACGTTCCGCTAGGGAGACTGCAACTCGCATTGGTTGATCCAGAGGCAAGTCGATTTTAGGTATCGTCTCTAACCATTTTATAAAGCTAGGCGGTGTCGAGGTCGTAGGTTTCTTGCCATGAGCGGTCAGAAGCTTGCGAAAGGCGGTGCTATGAGAGGGAGGGGCACTAGGCTCCCCGCCCCCTGGGGCGGCCATGGTCGACCCTGATCGACCTCTGCAGGGAAGCCACAGCTAGGTCAAAAAAAGTCTTTTACCAAGATTTCAAAAAAAAAAATGTTGTGAGAACATTGTTACTTTAGGTGTGTTCAAAGTTTGTGTATTGTTACTCACTAACAAAATAAAATTGCAGATGGCCATGGCTCAGAGGCATCTTCGCTCATTGTGGACAGGCTCCTTGACTCCTTCGTCCACTGATATTCATGTAGGTTCCTCTTCGAGCTTCCATTTTTGCTACTGTCCTCCCAAATTCTCCTTGCATTTCCCTTGTTGTCTTCACTATAGCCTTCATTTCTTTGATGGTTTGTTTCCCTTCCAATTTTTTTGCCAAAAAGATAATAAAATTTAAAAATGAACATGTTTATAAAATTTACAAAAGAAAAGCAACTAAGTGTTTATTACAAAATTTGGAGAGCATTCAATTTGGATCATAGGTTCACATACACACATATAACATTTTGTTTATACATCTTGAATCAGATAATTACACTTTTCTGCTTATGGAATTTTGTTATTGAAGTGATATAGATATGTGCAAAGTATTGAAATATTTTTTTTTCGTACACAACATAGATGAATATAATTTTAATTAAAATAGTTTATTAAAATAAAATATAATAGATATTGCAACTTTGAATCCCAAGAAAAAAAATGTCATATTTTATGGATATAGTGATATAGTGCAACAACATAGATGAATATAATTTTAATTAAAATAGTTTATTAAAATAGTTTATTAAAATAAAATATAATAGATATTGCAACTTTGAATCCCAAGAAAAAAATGTCATATTTTATGGATATAGTGCAGGCTCTATGCATCGTTATGGTGTTGAAGTATTTGCATGGTTAGGGAATCATGTACAAAGATTTGAACCCTGAAAATGTACTTGTGCGAGATAATGGACATATTATGTTCTCTGATTTTGATCTCATTCTCGACCACCTTCAAAGTGGACAGATCCCAATAGTCGATGCTAGTTGCCTAAAAAATTGACAAATTTCTGTTGCCATACATTGTCGTATGCGAAAATAAATGTTCATACAATATAGTATCACACAAAAAAAAAACATGTGATATTGTATCGCATGGGAAAAAAATTCATTGTGGTGCATTGAGCTTGTCGTAAAGAAATTTCTTAAGTGTGATATAGAGCCTTTGTTGCAGCGAGATAAAGATCTTGATGGTGCAATAGAGTCGGATAACATTGAAGCGAGGTGACCATACAAAGGCTAATATTGTTGGAAAGTGACAACTAATTAACTTAAATTGGTCTAGTTGGTTTATGGTGGTTTCTCCAACAAGATATGGTTGAAACTACTCAGCAAACAGTATTAAATGTTTTAGTTTTGTATAATTGAAGGAGGAGATGTATAAATATCAATGCCTTAGAGGCATTTGATGAGAAGGGGCTTCAAGCCCTCTCCCGGGCTGCCCAGTTTCCTAAGGCTGGCTGTAATCTCATGGTTTCTGCTAATAGAATGCTTCTGCCATTGTCCCGTGGATGTTTCCCTTATGAGGTGAAGAAGGGTTTTACCACGTAAATTTCTTGTCTCCTGTATGATTGTTTTCTATGCATGTTTTTGTTGCAAATTAATTTATGTGGGTTCGAGAATACATGTGGGTAGAATACAACAAGTGGTATCAGAGCTCGGGTAATTCTTCTCCTTTCAGATACGTTATGGCATATGTGCAGATCATGCGGATATGTGCAGATCCACGAAGAGAAAGATGAGGAGACGAGGGGACGCCATTGAGGTACTCCATCTCCTTTTAGAGAGGAGATCACACTGCAAAGCTTACTCTGTTGATGAGACAGAGCCTGGTGATGAGACAGATCCATTGGAGATAAGCATTCACTTATCTCTTGCGTGTGGATTTCCCCAATCAATCTGTTGTTTACGAGAGGCAATCTGTGAGAGGATGGGCATGACTGTCGTCACAATTGTTGCAAAGAAAAGAGAGAACTAGTTGTCGGATCTGGTGGAGGTTGAACGTGTTGCCCAATTTGGTGTAAGGCCGTGAAGGAACTAACTGTCGGATTGGGAGAGTCCATGAAGGAATGTGCTACCCGATATGGTGGAGGCTGCAAAGATAAGGAATCCGCAGATGAGTCGAGCCTATTTGGTGGAATACTGTTCCAGTGAGAGATCAGAGCGAAAGTGGTTTGGTCTGTGGAAGAAAGAGGAGAAGCGACAGAGTAAAACCCTAGCTGTCGAAAAACCTAGCCGCTATTTTATTTGAGTTCTGTTGGTTGTGGATGAGTTAATACCCCAAGTGGAGGAGAGGATCCCTACAAGAAGGACTTCCATGCAGAGGTGAAGCCCAGTGAGACCCACAAAAGCGATATATGAAGGGGGTGATGTCTGTAAGAGAACCGTCCAGAGCAGAGGAGCCGTAGACACTTTTTGATAGTGGATATGACCTGGTCGTGTGCAGATTACAATTGATTCGTGGTAATTTGTTTTTTAAATTCATTGAGGGGATCGATTGCTGGACCCATCGCTGGATCACTGTTGGAGAGGTGGTCACGCTCTATATAAAGAGAAGGAGATCTGGGTGGAAGGCCGCACTGTGCCATCGTGTAAGAGAGCTGCATTGTCTTGGGTCGTTGGACTATCTATTTGGAGGTCGCCATAGTGTTATTTGTAAGCGATGTCGGTGTTCTGCCCACATTATTGGGATTCAATCCCATGATCTCAGTTCAATTGATATCCTTCTAAGATGAGGACCGCTAGTGTGTTCTCCTTGGTTCAGATCAGATAAATTAATCCGATAGTAGAGTCTTTCTGGTGGACGTGGAGCAAAGAATTGCCAAGTGCAGATTGGACATCGATCTGGTCAAAAATTGCATAGAGGATCCATTCTCTTGATTTGTGGAGCAACGTGAGTGAGCGAGTCATGGATCTGCGTTGCAAGGAAAGCTGCCATTAATCACTTTAGAAAGGTTGTTGAAGTAGCCGCATGTCCGCTGTTGAAAGTAGAGCTGCCATATATGAGGAGTCATGCCACATGATGCGTTTGGTATAAATATTTGTATTAAGAATTCACTTTTATTTATATATTGCGGAATTGATTTCAATATTAGGTTCTTTGGATAATTAAAAGTGAAGTTAACCAAAAAAAAAAAAAAAAGACCTTTGTTTGTTGAAACATAAGGAGAGTTATGGTGTGGTACTTTTGTGGAATTTAATGGGTTATTGGCAGAGTTCGGTTGATCCTTGTGGCAGCAGTAATAGTTTGTTTGGAGGTCTCATGGGTTGACACAAGAACTTTCTATGGAGTGCTAATGTTCATTGTCAAGGGACGGTAAATGGAGCATTGGAAGACGAGCATGGCAAAGCAAGGGGATGTGATGGTAAATGGCAACAATGGTGAAGATGGAGACAGTAAAAGTCACTGTGACAGTGAATTATTTTTATTTATTTTGGAGTTGTAAGAAATTATATGTAAATGGGCATATGTCTATAAGACCTAGAAAGGCATGTGTACCCCTCGTTAATCACCGGTAAAGTCTAGACGTAGGCCTAGGTGATAGGAGGGTATTTTTCTCATGAGATTACATGTAATTGATCCTATTTAAAGGCTTGGTGAAACTTCATTGTAAATGGGCCTAAAGGTAGGTGATGAATGCTTACTTGGCTTACTTAGCTGGATTTAGTCAAGTGAATGTTCATGTCAAGGTGGAGCGTTGAAGACTCCATTATAAGGTGCCTGGAGATGAGCAGTGATGGCTCATTTGACAGTCTTGGCCGAATTGGGCTAAGGTATTCGAATGCAACATTTGAGGTGGAGCACTAAAGGTGCTCAAGATCTCAACAGAAGAGTTGTTTGCAAGCTCAAGAATTCATTGTATGGCCTGAAGAGTGCACACAGGCAATTGTAAAAGAAGTTGATTCCTTCATGGTGAGCCAAGATTTACAAGAAGTGAACGTAACCATTGTGTTTATGG
>SNQJ01S0150707.1:9618-31120 GCA_010110895.2 Picea sitchensis
AGTGCATCTGATTAGATGATATGATATGGATATATTCTGACATGATTCGTTGATGATGCAAGCTAACGATAACTTGTCAACCAGACTCACATGTGGAGTAAAGGGGTAACGCATGACTACCAGAGAAGTTGAGGGAGAGGTGTGGACAATAGCCCTGCCACAACCTACTAGCACTCCCACCGTGGCTCGAATTGTAGGTTAACACTTACTTAGTTCAAGAGGACCCACGATGCCGTGAGGGCAGACTGCAACAGCCACTCACTATGATTTTAAGGAGTGCGCAATAAGGTAGGGGCCTTATTCCTTAGAGGCCCTTAGTCTCCCACAAGTTCACCTAGTGGAGTATTTACTCCAGGGGTTTTTGATGTCTACCAAGTCAGTCAAGAGGCGAGTGGAACCCTTGGAGCACGTGGTGCATCCTGAAGGGCACGTTGCGTAAGAAAAATGGAAAGAGGCGTGTGGCACCCTTGGAGCACATAGTGCGTCCTGAAGGGCATGTTGCGCAAGGGAACGGATGAGGCGAGTGACACTCTTGGAGAACCTAGTGCGTCTTGAAGGGCACGTCGCGTTGTTAATGATAAATGAATGAACCTAGATGGCCTTAGGAAAAATACCGTGATAAGAATTTTCAAAACAATTTCCCTAATAAAATGTTGCCCAGCACAAAAATTTAAGGTCTAGGTCTAAATTATGCTAGTGGTAAAATAAAAATAAAAATAAAAATAAAATAAAATAAATAATAATTATAATCTTCGTTAAATCTTGTAACAAGAAGGGGGTAAGCAATTTAAATGATTCATAAAAATCTGTTAGGATAAAATTAAAAAAAGGGAAATAATTGTTTTATTATTTTATGATAATTTAAAATTTATTAATTAAAAAGGGAAACGGGAAAAAGTTAATTTTTCCACCTGCCAATTTGAGTTCTAAATGAAAAGGGGAAAGAGGGAAATCTAAAATATTTAGGAAACTAGGAAAAGAGAGAAACATAAAAAGAAAAGGGAAACACAAGGGAAAAAGAAGAAAGTCAAACTTAGTAAGGTATCTAGCATTTAAGAGCTTTCTAATTTAAACTGAACTAGCAAATTAATAATGGGGAAAGTCATTAAAACCTGAAGGGATTTTGGAGACACCTAGGAGTGATTCTAGGAGTGACTCTAGGTGGGTGAGGGAAATAGGGGTAATTAATTAATTAAATAAATTAATTTATGGAGGAATGAAGGTGATGGGCGACACTTGTACGGGGAGGATTTTTAGGATTTAATTTATTAAACATTAAATTAAATGGGATTTTGATAGGTAAAGGACTTGGAAACTCTATATAATGGAGGGAGGAGAAGGATGAATGATCTCTTCTATTTGCGTAACGTTATGCAACATAAATCTATACTTGACTGACTTAGCTTGTGGGAGTTGGGACACCCAGCTTGGTGAGGAGTGGTAGCTCGGCCTTGCGAGGTGAGCTGGGAGTTAGCTGAATCTCTAGATTGTGTGCGTGACCCCTTTGCAGCTCAGAGGGATAAGGGGGAAGAAGATTACCCCTAGAGTTGGCTGGGAGGTACCGATGAAGTCTCATCGGTCGACAAGTAGGAGTTGCATGGAGCGCACGGGACATCAACTCAGAGCGAGCGATTGGGCAACGATACACCTTCTTTATTTCTGCGTGGTAGACTGTTAGTATGAATTATGTTTTTAGTTATGTATGTTTATATCAAGTAAATAATATGTTAGTCTTAGCGTTCTAGTTGATGACTAAATTTCCCATAGCCTTAGCTGGATGATTTATTGATTTCCCATGGCCTTCTATTCCCGACATGTCTTGACCGTCATATGGTTTTTGATTGTGTTTGATTGCGGTCTACTTTTCCTTCGTCCCTAGCTCATCATTCCGTGCCTGAGCAGTTGTCCAGGAGCCTGATCTACGGTCATCGCTTCAACGTTAATAGACCTATGGATCTCAACGCCCTGATTTTCTATGTGTGGATGATGGGCGAAGGACATTCCTGTCAGCCATCCACCTCTGATGTTTATCCTTGGATGATGGTTCCCTTGTGCCCTGATGCATTTATTTAACCCTATAATGTGATTGTTGGAGAAGTTTTTCCTTAAACTCGACAGGCTTATATGTCGTCGTTATCTCATTTTTTTTACCCCGTTTTTATATCTTGATGGATCCTTGACCCTACGTTTTAATCTTGGACAATTGATAATTCTTTGTTTTGTTTTGAAGGATATTTTTAACCCTGCATTTTTTTATTCTTGGTTAAGTTATAATTTGCGTTGTATAATTGGTATCCCAGGCGAATGAAAACATTTTTATCACTGTCTGCGTTCCTTGTTGTTACCACGTTTTTATAACTCCTTGCTGTTACCACGATTATAAGTCCTTGCGTTCTGCGTTTTTCTTTTAATTATAACTTTACGTCCCTACTGTTGCCACGGTTCATCACCATGAATCTAATACTTAGAATTTTTATTCCCACTATTTGACTGTCACGGATTTTTAATTACACAGGTTTTTACCAGACTTAACGCCCACGATTTGTTTCTCCCAACCGTTGCCGAGTGGCTGTTGACGCCCACGATTTTTGCTTGAAAACGTTGACTGTGTGCATGTTGAATTCACCCACGAATTTAGCCTTTTAAATCATAAATTCACTTGTCGGAATGACCACGGTTTTGGTAAATAAAAATTGATTGTGTGCATGTTGAATTCGCCCACCCTTTTTTTTGCTACTCAATTCATAACTGACTCGCAGTAATGACCACGATTTTTCCTTCAAATATGACTGCGTTTGTCGTTGAGTGATGGACTGCATTGATGTTGTTGGGATACATTTGCCTTTAATTGTTGAGTTGTTGTCGACTGGGCACGATTGGACACCATTTGGGCACTGCATTTTGCTATTTTTTCCACAGCGAACTAAATGGATAACAATTAGTTAAATGCCTTACTATTGCTAGATTCATTGTTATGAAATGGTCACATTAATTGCCTTGATTTTTGCCAGCAAATAAAATGGATAATAGTTAGTTAAATTCCTTGTTATTTCTATATTCATTGTTATGTAATGGTCATATTAATTGCCATAACAATTGCTACAACAATGTAAATGGCCAGCAAATTCATTCTTTGTATTAAATGCCACAACGAGTTAAATGTTAAATAACACCTTAAATGCCTTGTTATTGCTATATTACTTGTTATGGAAACAATCATGTAAACTACCGTGTTAATGCACTTTTAATTGTCATGTTAATGGTATGTAATTGCCTTGTTATTTCTATATTAATTGTTAAGTAACCGCTATGTTAATTTCCTCGCTAAATTGCTCCAGCCCTGCTAATAGTTAGTAGTTTCCTTCTAATATTATTAGACAACTAGTATTGTTAGTTCGGTCAATATAACTAGACTACATGCTGAGGTTTAATTTTTCATAAGTGTTATAATGATAGCTTTCTACCTTAAGATTGTTAATATTGTTATTTAAGTTAATGACTAGTTGTAACTTAGACGTGCCCTATCTAGAATGGCAACTCCTGTTAAAAGCGATTGTAATCATTGAATAGATTAGACTGGGTGATTGGTTGGGTGAGGAATATGTCGTGTATTGGCTTGTGACATATCGTGTCTTCTTCCTTTGACGTTTCGTTGACCAATTGTTGGGGTATGGGTGTGGTTTTCCTCTCAGTATTTAGTTTCTAGCACGTCAGATTATCTAGATTCCTTGGTCCATATAGGATGTGTTGCGCCAAGGTTATTGACGCATCTGTCACCTAGGAACAACATGATTCCTGATGAGGGGATCACGGCGCGCCCTAGGGGATAGCGGCGAACGAGATCTTGGCTGGAGTAGGTGCTCTTGTGTGAGTGATGATGAGCATGCAAGTTGCTCTTGGTGCAAGGGCCGAACGCCTTTAGGTGTTAGGTCCGCATGCCTTGAGGTTCTACTCTTTGTTCATCTAGGCCGTGATGTTGTCCCTTGGCTTGTAGGCATGGTCGTGTTTGCGTCGGACGGGTAGTCATCCTCCTTGTTATTTTGCGCATGTTTTGCTAGTTATCTTGAGCCTATGTGTGGTGTCACAATAACTTATTTCCTGGAATGCGTGCTAGCATTTGTCGTCAATGGTGTGATTAAACTGTTGTCGTCATTGCCTTCTTGCCTCTTAACTCCTAAAAAAAAAATAAAAAAAATGCTTCGCTTGTTGTTGTAACGATTGGGCCGTTACATATGGTATAAGAGTGGGTTCAACCCGCGACTAGGGATCACTACGACTTTTGTTGATATGATTTGATTATAATGTTTTTAATTGAGTTGAATTATATGTGTGCAGGTAATCATGGTTATAGGACGTCGCGGAGGCAGACAACAGGGTGCTAGGGGAGGAGGCGCGATGCCTCCAGTAGCACCCACGCCTGAGGGGTCCAACCCCCAGGGAGATGAACAGGTTGTCGGAAAGGAGAAAATAGCAGTTGGTGATGTGGTTGGAATGATGAGATATTTTCAGCGCATGTTTGAGGCACTGATCAACCGTTTGGACAGAGATGAGGCTAGAGCGTCGACACTCCCTGAGGGTCCACTGCGTGCTCCAGTCGGTACTGGTAGCATTCACCGTGAACTTGAGAAGGTCAAATTTCCCAAGTTCTTTGGTGCCCTAGACGGCGCGGCCGCTGAGGCATGGTTGGATAATATGGCGATGTTCTTTGCACTTTGCGACTATACCTCCAACATGAAGGTCCGCATGGCGGTCTTTCAACTGAAGGGGAGCGCTCTTCTATGGTGGAAGACGTTCCTACCGTAGTTGAACATGGATGTCAAAGATGTGTCATGGGAACTGTTTGAGGAACGGTTCCGAAAGAGGTACCTATCAGAGGAATTCATTGAGCGTCAGCTCAATGAGTTCAACGCCTTACGACAGGGAGACCGTATGTTTCCCTAGTATGAGGCCTTTTTTATGGAGCTGCTCCGGTATGCTTCACATATTAACACTGAGAAACAAAAGGTCAACAGGTTCATGTTCGACCTTAATGGAAGCATACATGCAAAGGTTAGGATTCTGATGCCTCAAACCTTGCATGATGCCGTCTAGAAGGCCCTCATAGCAGAGGAGGAGCTTATTAGTGGGGGTCAGACCAGGACTCCAGCGAGACCAACAGGGTAGGTGTCTCATGGCGCGCAACAATATCAAACACCAGCCAGACCTATGCCAGGATATCGGCTTCCAGAGGGGATCCACCTTCACTACATCTCGACGATTGACACCTCAGTAGTGGACACCTTATCAGGGACCACAACATCAACAACAACATCGACCACAAAAACAATAGTTTAGGCCTGTTTAGTAGAATAGACCAGGATTCCAGTATGGTGGTCCGTCATCTTTTAGTTTGGGTACCAAGACTATTGGGCCAAAGAAGGGGTGTTGGATGTGTGGGGAGACACACTACCAATGCGACTGCCTTGTTGAGAGGACTAGAGCATCTGGATTAGCCGGACCCACTACCGTGGGAGATTTGGGCAAGGCCCATCGGATTCATGTAGAGGTGAATAGCTGCCAGGTAGAGCATCAGTCGACTGTGCTCGAGACGATAGGTACCATAGCTGACCAGACCCTTAGTATTTTGATAGATCCTGGTGCTACCGAGAGTTTCAATTATGGTGCAGTGCTAAAAAGGATTAAGGTAAAGGCAGTCGAATAGGATGAGTTTAGCTTCGTAGATATGACCTCGGGAGCCAAAAAAAAGGTTGGAGGAAAGGTTACAGGATGTATCCTTAACCTGGGAGAGTTTGTCACCAGGGCCAACTTGTACGTCACAATCTTAGGATCTTATGATGTCGTGATCGATATGGACTGGTTGGAATCACATGAGGCGGTACTCAACTGCAAGACGAAACAGTTGAGCTTGGTCGATGATGAGGGAAAAAGATGTGCAATTGTAGGCCAGAACCAGGGAGTTTCCCTGAGGTTCATCTCTTCCTTGCAGCTTCAGAAGAGAATGCGCAAGGGATGTAAGCTTTATGCGATCCTTGCGTTAAACGAGAAGGGAGTAGCGGAAGGTCTAGAACACCTTCGTGTGGTGAGAGAGTTTGCAAAATCTTTCCAGAGGAATTACTTGGGATTCCTTTGGAGAGGGAATTGGAGTTTACCATAGACCTAAAACCGGGGACTGAACCGATAGTGAGAACGCCTTATCGGATGTCAACCCCGGAGTTATAGGAGTTGAGAATGCAACTGAAGGAATTGTTGGACCTGGGACTGATACGTCCAAGTGTGTCACCGTGGGGTGTTCTTGTTATTTTCATACGAAAGAAGGATGGGTCATGGAGGCTCTGCCTTGACTACCATCAATTGAATAAGGCCATGATCATGAATCAATATCTGTTTCCAAGGATTGATGACCTGTTCGATTAGATGAATTGTGCGACGGTGTTCTCAAAGATCGATTTTCAATTAGGGTATCACCAATTACGGATCAAGGAGGATGATGTCCCTAAGACTTCCTTTAAGATGAGGTTTGAACATTACGTGTTTACTGTTTTACCATTTGGACTGAAAAATGCCCCAGGGGTATTTATGAGTTTGATGAACAAGGTGTTCCGCGAGTACTTGGACAAGTTCGTCCAATTATTCATTGACGATATTTTGATTTACTCTCGGATGACGAAGGGGCATGAAGAGCACCTACGCTTGGTACTATAGTGTTTGTGAGAGCACAAATGTTATGGGAAGTTGTCCAAATGCTCATTTTATCAATCGAAGATTCACTACTTAGGGCATGTCATCTCTGGTGAAGGTATCACTGTGGATCCAACCAAGGTCGAGGCTATTATGGAATGGCCTTCGCCGAAGAATGTCCCAGAAGTGCGTAGCTTCATGGGTTTAGCAGGATACTATCAACGGTTCGTCGAGGGATTTTCAAAGATAGCAAATCCGATCACAGAATTGCAGAAGAAAAACAAGAAGTTTGTTTGGACCGAGAAATGGGCGGAAGCATTTCAGAGGCTCAAGGAGATGTTGACAAAAACATCGATACTAAAGGTCCCTGACATGGAAGCAGACTTCTTGGTATGCACTGATGCATCCAAGGAAGGCTTAGGCAGAGTCTTGTTGCAAGACACTTGAGTGATCGCTTACATATCGAGGAAACTGAGAAGGTATGAGGAGAACTACGCGACACACGATTTGGAGTTGTTAGCCATCGTATATGCCTTGAAGGTTTGGAGACACTACCTTGTTGGACGAAAGATTGAACTAAAGACAGATCATTATGGACTGCAACACATCTTTACGCAAAGCGACCTAAACGTGCGACAACGACGTTGGTCGAAATTGCTTAGTGAGTACAACTTCGAGATTACTTACATAAAAGGAACAGTGAACCGAGTGGGAGATGCATTGAGTTGGAGACCATGTTCATTTTCGGTGTTGCCTCTTGAGACGAATCTACGTGAAAGTATTCTAACCTTACAGCATGACGATGACTGGTACAAGGAGGTCGAGGGTTTTATCGGACAAAACACAATGATGGTACCAAAATTTGAAGGATTTACGTTTGACGATGATGGATTATTGAGGTTTAAAAATCGGATTTATGTACTGCCGAATGACGAGTTGAGGATGTTGATCCTAAGTGAGGCTCATAGATTTGTCTACATGGCTCACCCAGGAGTCACGAAGATGAGGGAAGACCTTAAGCCCTTATTCTTTTGGAAGGGAATGAAGGCAGACATAGTCAATTATGTGGCCAGATCTCTAGAATGTCAGCAGGTAAAGGATGAACATAGACACCCAACAGGATTACTACAACCACACGCTATTCCAGAATCGAAATGGGTGGTTATTTCAATGGATTTTATTGTGGGATTGCCACTGACGGTAAGGAGACATGACTCGATTTTTGTAGTAGTAGACACTCTGACAAAGAGTGCTTACTTTATTCCTGTGCGTACGACTTATTAGGCACCCTACATAGCTAGAGTTTTCATCAGTGAGATTGTGAGGATGCATGGCGTGCCTAAGAGGATTATATCCGATCGTGTATCAATTTTTACTGGACGATTTTGGACGAGTTTCCAAGAGGCCTTGGGAACCCAACTTAACTTCAGTATGACATATCACCTGGAGACGGACAGGTAGACTAAACGAACGAACCAGAACTTTGAGGACATGTTTTGCATGTACGTGATGGACCAACAAAAGCGTTGGGAAGAATTCTTTCCACTGGTGGAATTCGCTTATAACAACAGTTACCAAAGCACCATTAAGATGGCGCATTTTGAGTTTCTTTACGGGTGACTATGTCAGACGCCTTTGAGTTGGGATCGACTTGAGGATAGGGTCTTGGTGGGACCAGAAGCGATCCAAGAAATGGAAGAGAAAATTCAAACAATAAGACAAAGGATTAAAGAAGCACAGGATGGGAAGAAGAGTTATGTTGATGCGCACCGTGTCGACCATAGTTACGAGGTTGGTGATCGAGTCTTCTTGCGTATTAAACCACATAAGAGTTCGATCAAGTTTGGAAAGGGAGCTAAAATCTCTCCTAGGTTCATGGGATGCTTCAAGATCATGGAAAGAAAGGGGCCCGTGGCCTATCGAATAGCCTTGCCTGATTCCTTGAGGCGTATGCACGATGTTTTTCACATATATGTTTTAAGACATTATATTAGTGATCCTACACATGTTATTGACATGAATTCCTTGCAGGTATCAGATGAAGGGGCGCTCACGGCTGAGCCGATCCACATCTTGGATCATCGCATTCGACAGCTACGACGTCAAATGATAGAGTAGGTCAAGGTCCAGTGGGAAAGCTATAGTCCGCACTCGATGACCTGGGAGGACGCATATGATATGCGCCAACAGTTTCCATTTTTGTTTGATAGATAGACTTATGATACCGTGATACACTTTATTTCAACATTTTGTTTACTGTAAAACTTCAGGACGAAGTTTGGACCAATAGGGGGTGTATGTAACATCCCTCTCTTGCGCATTGAGCGAACTTATTCTTTGAGGACACTTGATCGCAAGTGATCCGGATCTTATGTTATTAAAACAATGATTTTGATTATGAGGTGTTATGGGTTGATAACTTGTTGTTTTATTGCATTGACATAGACAGGTGCTATTGACTCAGTTTTACTGAGTGTGTAGGATCTTGGACCTCGAGGAATCATAGGCATCGATGGAACCCCTTGGACTCCGGATTGAGTCGGGGAGTGTACCATTAGGGTTTGGTTGTTTTATAGGTGATATTAGTGCATCTGATTAGATGATATGATGTGGATATATTCTGACATGATTCATTGATGATGCAGGTCAACAATAGCTTCCCGACCATACTCACATGTGGAGTAAAGGGGCCACGCATGACTACCATAGAATTTGAGGGAGAGGTGTGGACATTAACCCTGCCATAGCCTACTAGCACTCCCGCCATGGCTCGAACTGTAGGATACAATTTACTTAGTTCGAGAGGACCCACAATGCTGTGAGGGCAGACTACGATAGTCACTCATGATGATTCTAAGGGGTGCAAAATAAGGTGGGGGCCTTATTCCTTAGAGGCCCTTAGTCTCCCACAAGTTCACCTAGCGGAGTATTGACACCAGGGGTTTTTGATGTCTACCAAGTCAGTCAAGAGGCGAGTGGCACCCTTGGAGCACGTGGTGCATCCAAAAGGGCATGTCGCGCAAGAAAAATGGAAAGAGGCGAGTGACACCCTTGGAGCACGTAGTGCGTCTTGAAGGGCACATCGCGCAAGGGAACAGATGAGGCGAGTGACACCCTTGGAGCACCTAGTGCATCCTGAAGGGCACGTCGTGTTGTTAATGATAAATGAATGAACCTAGATGGCCTTAGGATGAATAACATGATAATAATTTTTAAAACAATTTGCCTAATAAAATGTCGCCTGACACGAAAATTTAAGGTCTAGGTCTAAATTATGCTAGTGGTGAAATTTTATCTTTTAAATATATATATATATAAAATAATAATTATAATCTTCGTTAAATCTTTTAACAAGAAGGGGGTAAGCAATTTAAATGATTCATAAAAATCTGTTAGGACAAAATTAAAAAAAGGGAAATAATTGTTTTATTATTTTATGATAATTTAAAATTTATTAATTAAAAAGGGAAGAGGGAAAAAGTTAATTTCTACACTTGCCAATTTGAGTTCTAAATGAAAAGGGGAAAGAGGGAAATATAAAATATTTAGGAAACTAGGAAAAGAGGGAAATATAAAAAGAAAAGGGAAACACAAGGGAAAAAGCAGAAAGTCAAACTCAGTAAGGTATCTAAGATTTAAGAGCTTTCTAATTTAAACTGAACTAGCAAATTAATAATGGGGAAAGTCATTAAAACCTGAAGGGATTTTGGAGACACCTAGGAGTGATTCTAGGAGTGACTTTAGGTGGGTGAGGGAAATAGGGGTAATTAATTAATTTATGGAGGAATGAAGGGGATGAGCGACACTTGTACGGGGAGGATTTTTAGGATTTAATTTATTAAACATTAAATTAAATGGGATTTTGGGAAGGTAAAGAACTTGGAAACTCTATATAATGGAGGGAGGAGAAGGATGAAGGATCTCTTCTATTTGCGTAAATTTACACTGCAAAAATCTATACTTGAATGACTTAGCTTGTGGGAGTTGGGACACCCATCTCGGTGAGGAGTGGTAGCTCGGCCTTGCGAGGTGAACTGGGAGCTAGCTGAGTCTCTGGATCATGTGTGTGGCCCTTTTGCATCTCGGGGGG
The DNA here is from genome assembly GCA_010110895.2 of Picea sitchensis. Taxonomy (NCBI): domain Eukaryota; kingdom Viridiplantae; phylum Streptophyta; class Pinopsida; order Pinales; family Pinaceae; genus Picea; species Picea sitchensis. Next base: position 20,387 of record SNQJ01S0150707.1, read on the forward strand.
ATTAGGGGGAAGAAGAGTACCCCTAGCGTTGGCTGGGAGGTACCGATGAAGTCTCATCAGTTGGCAAGCGGGAGTTGCACGGAGCATATGGGACATCAACTCAGAGCGGGCGATTGGGCTACAGTACGCCTTATTTATTTCTGCGTGGTAGAATGTTAGTATGAATTATGTTTTCAGTTCTGTATGCTTATATCAAGTAAAGAATATGTTAGTCTTAGTGTTCTAGTTGATGACTGAATTTCCCATAGCCTTAGCTGGTTGATTGATTCATTTCCCATGGCCTTCGATTCCTGGCATGTCTTGACCGTCCTGTAGTTTTTGATTGTGTTTGATTGCGGTCTACTTTGCCTTCGTCCCTAGATCATTAGTCTGCGCATGAGCAGTCGACCAAGAGCTTGATCTGCAGTCGTCGCTTCGGCGTTAATAGACCTATGGATCTCAACACCCTGCTTTTATGTGCGTGGATGATGGACGAAGGACGTTCCTGTTAGCCATCCACCTCTAATGTTTGTCCTTAGCTGATGGTTCCCTTGCGCCCTAATGTGTTTATTTAACCCTACAATGTAATTGTTGGCGAAGTGTTTCCTTAAACTCGACATGCTTATATATCGTCGTTATCTCGTTTATTTTTACCCCGTTTTTATATCTCGATGGATCCTTGACCCTGCATTTTAATCTTGGACAATTGATAACTCTGCATTTTGTTTTGAAGGATATTTTTAACCCTACATTTTTTTGATTATTGGTTAAGTTATAATCTGCGTTGTATAATTGGTATCCCAGTCGAATGAAAATGTTTTTATCACTATCTGTGTTCCTTGTTGTTACCATGTTTTTATAACTCCTTGCTGTTACCACGATTATAAGTCCTTTCATTCTTTGTTTTGCTTTGAATTATAAATTTGCGTCCCTACTATTGCCACGGTTCATCACCACAAATTTAATACTCATACTTTTTATTCCCACTATTTGACTGTCACAGATTTTTAATTACACAGGTTTTTACCAGACTTAACGCCCACAATTTGTTTCTCCCAACCATTTTTGAGTGGCTGTTAACGCCCACAATTTTTTCTTGAAAACGTTGACTGTGTGCATGTTGAATTCGCCCACGAATTTAGCCTTTTAAATCATAAATTCACTTTCCGGAATGACCACAGTTTTGGTAAATAAAAATTAACTGTGTGCATGTTGAATTCGCCCACCCTTTTTTTTTCTATTCAATTCATAATTGACTTGTAGTAATGACCACGATTTTGCCTTCAAACTGTGACTACATTTTCCCTTGAGTGATGGACTACGTTGATGTTGTTGGGATAGGTTTGCCTTTAATTGTTGAGTTGCTGTCGACTGGGCACGATTGGCCACCATTTGGGCACTGCGTTTTGCTAATTTTTCCACAACAAACTAAATGGATAACAGTTAGTTAAATGGCTTACTATTGCTAGATTCATTGTTATGTAATAATCACATTAATTTCCTTGATTTTTTCTATCAAATAAAATGGATAGAAATTAGTTAAATTCCTTGTTATTGCTAGATTCATTGTTATGTAATGGTCATATTAATTGCGAGAACAATTGCTACAACAATGTAAATGGCCAACAAATTCATTCTTTGGATTAAATACCACAACAAGTTAAATGTTAACTAACACCTTAAATGACTTGTTATTGCTATACTACTTGTTATGACAACAGTCATGTAAACTACCGTGTTAATGAACTTTTAATTGTCATGTTAATGGTCATGTAATTGCCTTGTTATTTCTATATTAATTGTTAAGTAACCGCTATGTTAATTTCCTCGCTAAATTGCTCCAGCCCTGCTAATAGTTAGTAGTTTCCTTCTAATATTATTAGACATGTAGTATTGTTAGTTCGGTCAATATAACTAGACTACATGCTGAGGTTTAATTGTTCATAAGTGTTATAATGATAGCTTTCTACCTTAATATTGTTAATATTGTTATTTAAGTTAATGATTAGTTGTAACTTAGACATGCCCCGTCTAGAATGACAACTCCTATTAAAAGCGATTATAATAATTAACTAGATTAGACCGCGTGATTGGTTGGGTGAGGACGATGTCATGTATTGTCTTGTGACATGCCGTGTCTTCTTCCTAGACGTTTCGTCGACCAATTGTTGGGGATGGGTGTGGTTTTCCTCTCAGTATTCAGTTTCTAGCACGTCAGATTATCTAGATTCCTTGGTCCAGAAAGGATGTGTTGCACCAAGGTTATTGACGCATATATCACCTGGGAATGGCATGTTTCCTGATGAGGGGATCATGGTGTGCCCTGGGGGATAGCGGCAAACAAGATCTTGGCCAGAGTAGGTGCTTTTGTGTGAGTGATGATGAGTGTGCAAGTTGATCTTGGCGCAAGGGCCGAACGCCTTTAGGCATTAGGTCCACGCATCTTGAGGTTCTAGTATTTGTTCATCTAGGCCATGATGTTGCAATGGGGGTGTTGTCCCTTAGCTTGTAGTCATGGTCATGTTTTCATGTTTTCCCAGTTGTCCTCCTTGTTATTTTATGCATGTTTTCCCAGTTGTCTTGAGCCTGTGTGTGGTGTCATAGTAACCTCTTGCCTGGACTGCATGCTAGCGTTCATCATCAGTGGTGTGATTAAACTGTTGTCATCATTGACTTCTTGCCTCTTAACTCCTTAGAAAAAAAAATGCTTCGCTTGTTGTCGTAACGATGGGGCCGTTACAGGGCGCATCGGGGCATCAAGAATATACTCGCACCGGTATGTACCATTAGTCATTGCACACTGCTAACTTGTACACATATGATACAAAATCAATACTATTTATTTTTTTAACCACTCAGTGCTTTACACAGATATATGCGCCCTAGTGCGCTTGTCTATATAGTGAGAGTTGAGGCGATTTTCCTGTACAATGCACATTAGGGCATTTTTCATATACACTATGCACCACATACTGCGGAACAGATTTAAAATTGTTTTGCTGACAATGACAAAGTTGATAGGGTTTGGGATCCGATGCAATGAGTGGTACCATTGCAACAGATACGAAACGCCCCATATGCAACTAAATAAACCCTATAAAAATCTATTGCTTAAAAAAATAAACCCTAAAAAAATCAAGTCTTTATAAAAATAAACTCTATAAAAATCTATTGCTTATAAAAATAAACCCTATAAAAATCTATTGCTTAAAAAAAGAGGGGAACAAGAAAAAACAACAAGAAAGCTATGACTTTTAATATCGAAGGTAACTATGAAACCCTTATATTTTTTTAACATGCATGGAAAATAGTTTTAATCAAATAGGGAAAGATTAAAATGATTGATAAATTTGGGTGTCTATTTTCCTTGTTTTTTGAGAAAATAAAATATATTTTCAGAAGTTTTTCAACTTCCGGTAAACAAAAGTATTTATTTATTTTTATTTTTTTTAATTTAGAATTTCACTTTAGAGTATATGAATTTTGTTATCTTTCTATTAATTATTTTTTTTAATTTTTTTTAATTCACATTTGATATGTCAATTTAGCGATTTGTTGACAGTATTTTCCTTTAAAATGAAGGCACGTATAGGGAGTTATGTTTATTGACATGAATTTACTCATTATTAAATTTTTATTTTTATGAAAAACAAAATATGTTGCAACAATATAAACATATTCTATTAAAGTATGACTATAATTTTGAAGACAACATATGAGTATTATAATTACTACAATTTTTTGAATTCGACCAATCTGAAAAAGTTGCAAATTTTAAACACGTTTACATTGACACCATGTAACTCCCTTAATTTTGATTTAAAAGTAAAAATCTAAAAGCACCCTTTTGAAGAGGACAATGAAATGTTCTATAATATAAATTTTCCATAATTTTAGACTGTGTATTATTGCATATATTGACTTTTCCTTTTACTGAATCATTATTTCATCTAAAACTAATATGCAGACATGTTTTTATAAGATTAACTAAAATTACTGAAAAACTATTAAATTGAATACAAATTGTATCAAATGAAAATAGATTCAATTATGCAAATTTTGGTACTAGTTCCAGAACTAGAATCACATTATTTAAAGGAGTTTGCTCCTTCCTAAGTTGGAGTAAGCTGAAGTGAACACATACTTTTATGAAAAGTGCCATAGTTACAGGTTTTTCAGTTGAACTAACAGTTCAGACGAAAGTTAGTATTTTTCGGCTGAACTAAATTTAGATTTAAAATTGTCGTTATATTTTTAAAGGGTTCCATTGGATTTATCTTTTGGCAGAAAAACATTTCGACCAAAATTTTTTTCGGCCGAAAAAATTTAAGAGTTCAGCCGAAAAATTGCCATTAGCAATTTTTGCGACCTGATTCTCATGAAAGTGTTACCTAGATTCGTGATTTTGAGAATTATACCTGAAATTTCTTATCTGCAGATTTGTATGTTCCCTAGGGATCCCTTCCAATTTTTTCTCTTCAAAAAAATCCAGCCACTCCAAAAACTTTCGTGGTAAATTTCTCTTCCACAAATATTCCCTCTAAATTTTGCCAAAAAATGAACTAATGAATAGTGTTTTCGTTTATAAAAAATAAGTTTTGAAAAATCAAATTCCTTCTCTTTTTCACCGTGTTTTTTAAATTAGTATGTAAAAACACTTATTAAACTATATATATTTTAAAAATTAAGTTTGTTGTCAAATCGTTGTGCCTCACCAAATAGTGCGCCTCGATTCGTATATAGTAAAAAACGCATTGATGCCAATTTTATCAACAAAATAGAAATGCAAACCTTCGATATTAAAATTTATGGATGTTTTGCTTTGCAGAGGTTTTAACGAAGGTGACAATTTGGTGCGTTGCATAGTTTGTCACACCGATGCATTCTAAATATATACACACACCGTTGAGTTATAAAATACATAAATTGTTGGATCATGTTGTCATTGATGCAAATGGTTTGATTGATTGATGTCAAGTGATTGATTGATGCCAAAGGATTGATTGATTGATGACTGATGTAATGTAATATGTATTTTCCTTGATGAGAATGCATAGATGAAGATGGATTAATGAGTTGTCATTGATATGATGAAGAAGGATCAATGAGTTTTCATTGATACATGATGAATATGGATCGATGTGCTTTCATTGGTATATGATGCATTGTTGGAAAAATGTATAGATGACTCATTATTGTCTTATCATGATTGATAAGGTGCACAAATGGATGAACTCAAGTGGTCCCCTTATGAAGATTGTGAAATCCCTCATGGGAAGGCAGCTTTGCTTTGAGGATTGAGTTATCATATAAGAATAGTTTGAGGAACCATGCTACGATTATTGCATCGCCTCATGGTGATGAGTGCAAATGGATGAACTCCAAAGTGGTCCCCTTATGGTGAAATTCCTCCGGGGGAAAGGCGGCACAAGTTGAGTTATCCTAGAAGAATGGTTGGAGGACCCATGCTTGTATGTGGAATAATGAGATGAAAGATCAAAGGAAATTGTTGGTGAAACTATCCTAGATGGATAGTGCGTCATGCCATTTCGGTGGTATGTGGAATGTCACATAACTCCTCATGGTTTGAGAGTTGTAGCCTTATGAAGATGAAGGACCACCACATAAAGGCTTGAAGCCGGAGTCAAAAGAAAGTCAAAGTGACCCACAAAAAGAAGAAGTCATTATTTAAATGATAAAGTAAAGTGAGAGAGAAAGTCAAGGTGGATTACGATAATAAAGAGAAATTGAAAAATCAAGAAATGATAGTAGGTGACAAAATCAAGAAGGAATATTTAAATGATAAAGTAATGGGGAACTTTCTAATTATGGAAAGTGGTTAACCCTAAAATGAAGAAAATAGGTTAAAGTGATACAGAAATGGGTTAATATTATTTAAATGATAAAGTAAAGAGTGACAAAGTCAAAGTGGATTATTTAAATAATAAGAGAAGTGACAAAATTAAGAAGCTTGTTGATAAAGTAAGGTGACAAAATCAAGAAGGAATATTTAAATGATAAAGTATTGGAGAACTTTCTATTTATGGAAAGTGGTTAACCTAAAACAAGGAAAATAGGTTAAAGTGATCTAGAAATGGGTTAAAGTGACCTAGTGGGTTAAGTGACCTAGAGGATAAAAGTATAAATAATATAGCAATGGTCTCTTGTAGATCATCCTTTTTGTGGATCAATGGAGAGCTTGTGAGAATATCTTTTTGAGTATTGAGGGAGAGCTTCTTGTGAGAGCTTCTTAAAATTTTGGTGTGGAACATGAGCATAATGAATATTTATAGGTATTTGAGGGTAACCAAGGACATCTAGGCCCGAATGCTCGAGGGAAGTTGAAGAAAATAGGGCTGGATTTGAAGGGAGGATAAATTCTTTTTCATGATGCTTTCCAAGGTATGTTATTCACCGGTCATCTCACCATTTTGTAATAAATTCTTTTCTATAATGATTCGAACCATGATATTGATATGCCATTTTAGAAAACATATCAAGTATGTGGTAAACAATTATCTTGTGGGTCGTTGTATTTGGGGAGATACACTCAGGTGAAAATAGGTTTGTGGCTAGTCTGAAACTAGTCTAAAACAGTGTTTCGAGTAAGCGATCATAACTTATTCATAACATATAAAAATTAAAAGTGAGACCAATTGTGTTGAAGTTTAGATTCTGATCTACCAATATGTTGTGTAACATTTTGATATCGATTCAACAAACATACAGGTCTCTTGGGCATGCTCACAAGGTGGCTTTCTAGAATGAGGAATTCAACAAGGTAATGCCATTTTTTTCTATAACTCCTTTTTAGAGGTTCCAAATGTGACACGGAGGTGCATAAAACACACTGAAATAATGTTGTATTAGTTTCAGATATTATTCATTACAAGTACAAAGGTTATGATTATTTCAAGTTAGGGTTGTTGACTAATCAAAACTAGTCATGGTTAAGACAAGCCCATTATGAGTTAACATACATGAGGTGTATAGTTGATGATGTTAATTTTATATTGATGATTCATTGTCGATGGTAGTTGATACATGATTGTTATACCAGTGCATGGTTGGATGCACTTGTTTATGGTACAAAGTTGATTATAGGTTGTTTGGCCGCAGTTGGTGCATGGTTGATGCACTTATTTATGTTATTGATTATTATCACGGTGAAGTTATTGCCTCCGGTTGGTGTTGAGAATGTAGATGAGTCTTTCATATAGGGTAGTGCTCTTGTAGAGTTGTGATCTATTCATTTGTTGCTAAAAACCCCAGTTGAAGTCCATAATAAAAGAAAAAGTGTACATACATCTTGTTTTTCTTTGTGTTCACGGTGGAGAATGATTTATGTCGATGATATGTTTCTTTGATATGTATTCATCTAACTGATTATAAATGACAAAATGAGTAATGAGAAAATATTGAATATTAACTAAGGAGTTTTGAAATTGTAGAGGAAGCTTTTTGGAAAAATATCTGAGACTCATTCACCCCCTCTAAAGTGGGACGTTTGTCCAACAATTGGTATCTGATTGGGCCTTCACTACAAGCCTAAACAAGATTGAGAAGGAGATCCATGACACAAAAATGGATGATGAAAAACCAATCCTTGATGAGGAAAACATATTCTACTTGGAGAATAGATATGAGAGTGTATTTGAAGACAATGGGAGAAATATCATTGGAAGGAAGCCATTTGGTGGATCCGGTTTGTTGAAAAAAGTCAAAGTTTGCATCTCGAGGAAGGAAAGAATGATGCAGTGGCTCTCAAGAACATTCTTAGTGGACTCTCAAGCCTATCAAATAAAGCATGGAACAATGCGCTTCCACCAAGGGATCTATGGCTAAAGATAGAGGGGACATATCAAGAAAGAAGGAGAGGGAAGATATTGAAGACCACTCCCATCAATATTATCAAAGGTAAGAATCTCCAAAAACCCTTGATTGTATTATTTCTAAATGTGATATTGAAAACATTTCAAGAGAAGATAGAACAAAGGAAGATCCCCAAAGTATTTCAAATGAAGAGATATAATCTCCAAATACTCTTGATTGCAATGATTCAAAATAAGATGATGTTGAATTTTCTCAAGTGAAGAGATGATCTAGAAATAGTTTGTGTAATGTTTGATGGTAGTTATCCCATGGAAAGAATAGAAAGAAGATCTATTAAGAACTTCAAAAGGAGTTGAGAAGAGGGTTTATATAGATATAGAAATTATGGTACATACACACTATAACTATCTTTAGGATAACACTAAGAGTTTATTAGGAGGAGTCAAAAGCACATATTGAAGTTAAAGGGAATGCTCAAAGAACAAGAAGGGAACAATGTGACTAAATTGGAAGAAAAGTAAGAAGAGATCACAAGACTTAATAATGAAAAAGAAGATATGAAAGGTAGATAATGAGATTAGCAAAAGTTTTGAAAAGACTAAAGAATGAAAAAGAAGATATGAAGGTATATAATGAGATTAGCAAAAGTTTTGAAAGTATTATTCATCTCAAGACCCAAATTGAAGAAGCCAAAAGGGTAGAAGATCTTTTGAAGAATCAAATTAATGAAAAGGAAGAGTGATGTGATAAGCTAGAAGCTGAAATTGTTGATCTTAGAAATAAAGTGGAGAAGTCAAATAAATTATTGAATAGCTCAAAAATCTTGGATGAGATCTTGGAAAGTCAAAGATCACCATATGATAAATTAGGTCTTGGATACAAAGAAGAAGCTACACATGCTGAAGAAAGCACCTCAAAGAAGCACGGGGTAAGTCCATCAAAGAAGGAAGACAATGTTGCAAAGAAACCATCTACACATGGCAAGGAAAATTTCAAAAGAACAAAGAAAGGAAGACATCAATAAGCTATCTTTGGGACACCAAAGAAAAGGTATGAAAGTATTTTTCATGGGCATTGTTATTCATGTGATGAATACGGTCACAAAGATTTTGAATGTAGATCTTATGAAAGAAGATATAATGGAAGATTTCATAACACAATAAGGTGTTGGAGATGTGATCAAGTAGGACACATTGTTGTCCACTGTAACACCATGAGATGCTAAAACTGTAATGGATTTGGCCACAAATCTCAGGAGTGCTAGAGCACAAGAAGAAATTCCATGATGATGACTTCACATAGCATGGCTAGAAGAAGTAATGAAGTAAGGAAGGGAGACATATTTGAAAAGATGGATTCTTAGAGATCAAGTTCTGAGGAGTAGGGACATATATAGAAGTGGTTGAAGAAGATAGAGAAGCCAGAACATAATGAAAGACTGAAGGGAAGTTCAAAAATTTCATCTATTGAGGCATACACGGGTGACAGTGGTATCAGTTGCGTACATACGCAGGCTGACCTTGCATAGGTCGTGTACATATGCGAGCTGTTTGTGCAGCAGACCGCGTATATGTGGTGAAGCCTAAGGAAACGGGATATGCACAAGGATTACAGTTTGATGTGATGGTATAACTTTGTGATGCAGGGTCTGGCATGGTTTATTGCAGGTTCTGACAATGTTTGCTGCAGGTTTTCATGATTCTATATTGGATTATGTAAGGTGATGATGTAAAATAAAATCTTTGGTGCATGGCACTAACCCATGAGTATGGATTGATGCATTTTCTATTGAATAACAATGTTGGTTATGACAGTGAAGTTATGACACCTTGGTTATGTGATATATCTTGATGATGTAATGGAAGCTTACTTGTTTGAAAGCTTGATGCATGCATTTAACATATGGATGGGCTACACATTGGGACATGTGGTTGGTGAGTTGATGAGGTGATCATGTTGTACATCATTGATGATTCATAGCTTGATCTATAATTGATATATGTTTGGTACACTCATAGATGGCATATGCTTGATGATACTACACCATTGCTACTACTTGATCAACACAACAATTGGTATTTGTTTAAGATACATGATTGTGGCACTTGGTTCACGATGGAGACATATCATGAGTGATATGACACATGGTTGGAATTTTGGTAGATGCACATGGTTGTCATATCAATAGATGCACATGTTGGCATATTGATAGAGACATATGATTGATACATTCAATCGATGATATATTTTGGCACATTGCATGATGTTGATGTACATAGGTGTTGTGCATGATGTGCATACATTTTTGTACAGGATGTGCTTGGTTCATATTTTTATCATGATTCTTTATTTCATTGTTGACATATCATTTGCTTCATGATGATTGGTATAGCATGAATTTGGTGCATGAACAGGTCCACATATCATTATATGGTAGCACATTGTTCATCTCGCAGAGAAGATAGGGGAGACATACCCATAGGGGGAGTCATTCTTCTTCCCATGATTCTAGGATGAGATATTTATCAGATGCATACTTAGAAAAGAGCCCTATATTTGAATAAAGAGCACAGAGGCATAATTCCAGAAGGAGCGATGGTCACATGGGGAGTATGTTCGATGTATTTTCAGCATTACATCAGAGTGATATCCCTTGTTCAAAAGGGGAGATATTATTCAGAGGAATATCAAAGGCACTCAGATAGGGGGAGCAACCCCAAGGAAATTTAAAGCAGGGGGATCAACCCCAAGAGGAAAATGGTCCTTTTCCATTGATGTCAAAGGGGGAGAGATAGTCACATTGATGTGATTAATGATTATTGATTGGGAGAGATAGTCACATTTGGGAGACATAGTCACATTGAATATTGATGTAGAGCATGCCTTATCTACATGTTGACATCAATAATTGGTAATTGGTGT